>QVOA01022222.1:0-127068 GCA_014825685.1 Pseudomyrmex cubaensis
AACGGCTCTTTATTACCTTATTTCATATTCCTTAGTCTTAAAAGACACATAGAGCCAGACGATTTTCGTCACTAAGTTACTATTAATATACAGATATGTTTATAAATTTCAGATGTCGGATCTACGATTTCAAGAAAAAAATGCCCGTTCTCTAAGGGTCAATTTAATGCACGCGCGCGCGTTTCGCATTTACATTCTCCGCGTCTTACCAGGCGGACCGTAACAGCGTTTGTGTTTGGTAACGCGCACGTCGCGGCAAATCAGGACGCAATACACGGACGCGCTTCGCGATTCCCTTTGTCGGGGAGACGGGATATCAGCGATGCTGATTGGCCGCGTACGCCGTATAGAGAAATTATGGGCATTGCTACGTCGTCGGCTGGTGCCGCGATTCCGGTTGACAGTTTGATTGCGAGCGCAGTTTCTGATCCGGGCTAACTTACAACGTTATCTCGAACTTTGTTCACCGCGCCGATGAAACGAAATAAGCTCCGGCTCCAGTCGAGAACTCGCCGCGCGCGCGCCTCTCCGCTATATAGGGTAACGCTTGAAAAGCAAATTCTAACATCACCGTTTGAGCGTGACATTCAAACTTGAAGCGAAGTTATCGCGTAACGCGCACGCGGAGCACCGGGAAAACTGGCTCGAGCGCAGCTCGGTTAAACATTCGCGATCCGCGATTCCGAATAACGTTGAGCAAACTTACCTACCTACCTACCTCGGAATCGTAATGTTTTCGGAACTTTTCCATTACTATATTATTGAGTTTTAAGCACTTGTGTAACGCAGACACGTACACTAATCTAAACATTTTATTATAACTTTAATAGATGATCAAAGAAAAGTTTCGCACTCTCTCTCTCTCTCTCTCGCTCTTGCTCTCTCGAATTGCAAAACTTCGAGAACGTATTTTCAATGCGTAATAAAATTATGCGATATCATTACTTCGCAGTGCGCAAGTATAACAGTTGAGAAATGAATTTGTTTTTCTTTTTTTTGTTTTTTTTTGGTCTCGTCGAATGTGCCTCCGTAGTGAGTCACGCTAATAACTGCATTGTACTTGCATGAAAAGCGCGCGATAAGACCGATTTCAAAGGCGCTGCGAGGTCCGGTTTAAGAGAAGCTATTTCAAAAACCGCACACAATCGCCATTCTAATGCGATACGTCCGTACAATAACATGTATCGATTGGCGGACCCGCTCTCTCCTCGGATTAGGCGAGGTATGTAACAATCGATATCGTTAATCGCGGAGAAGAAATTCTTCACAAAAGGATGAATACGTTGAAAGATGAGCACAATGGCCAGACAAGTAAAAACGGCTTCGTGCTTATATAACTCGATTACGCCATTATATGCGCTCGTCCGTTATGCACATATAGCTTCCCGCTTTTATGTAACATTATTCAAATTAAAAAAAAAAAAAGATAATTAATAACGCGAGAGAAAAATAAATATCGGGAAAAACACAAGGCGCACCGCAATTTGTGTAATTAAATTATATTTTTATGCAATATTGTCCGCGCGCAATAAAGAGATCAGCAGATAAGTGTAAATAAAGCGGATTGTGTGCTTTGCTATAGAAAATATATATTTCGCGTGTGATGTCCGCCAAAGAGGAGGACTGTGATTTTCCGCAGGAAATTGATTTCCCCGCGTGTCGCGCGCGCGTTTCAATGCCCGTGTTTGATTTAATGCGAAAACCGTAACGTCCTCTCTCGCACGCCAAGTTTTCGCTCGCTAAGAAACAATTTCTATCAACATACATACGTTCCGCAGCGTTTCTCGGAAACGGATCGTTTCTAAATTAAGAAGCCGACATGCGGAAATAAACTTGCGTCTGCTACGAGCAAAGCGGCGGGCGCTCTATCAGTCCCGGGGGTTGATACGGTTTCTGGTTTCTATTGGCAACGCGATATGGAGTTCACGTTCGAATCTGCAGTATCCATAACGGGAGCATGATCCTTTCGAGACTGGTAAATTGAAGCCGAGATACGCAAGACCGGATCGCTTTTCCAAATTGAATTTTCCGCGGTGCTTAAACGTTCTTCGTCGTTTCTCTCCGCGTTTCCCTACGAGCGACAAACTAAAATCACTGAAACGTCCGTCGCGTATGGTGCGTTTTCATCTCTATCTATCTCTCTCTCTCTCTCTCTCAGAATAACATCGCCGACTTTGCATCCGATGCAACCACTTACGCGGAAGTGCGAGCGTAAATTTCGGAAGCAATAAATTTGAGAAAGGGAGAGAGAATAAAACGCGCGAGTCTATTTTCATTATATCCAGAATTACATGAACGCGCGACAGATATGCAAAGTGAAATTCTGAATGTTATTACGTGACGATCTCGAAACGTTCGCGCGCGCGCGCGCGCGCGAGATTTCGCCGTAAAAACGTCACGAAGAAGAACATCTTCGTAACGAAGTCGAAAAGTCGACGAGCTCGCGGACAAATTTAATTCGATTCCAATTGTTCGGAAACCTGTCCATGCTCGACAGAGGTAAGACATCGTCGCGTCAAGACGTGGACATTGAATCGCGCGTTGAAAGCCGCGCGTTTGGAAGCGTCCGAATATGCTATAACTCTATCTCTCGTTCACGTCGTCGCGTCACGTCGATCACGAACGTCAAACGGAATTAGCCGACAACAGCGGCAATCAAGCTACAAAGAGATCGACAACAGCAGCTGTCAGTAGTCAATTACAAATAACCGATCAGAAAGAACTTTAAGGAAGACGCGGTCTCGCATTCCGTTGCGAAAAGAATTTCGCCCGAGATAAATTGAATATGTTCAGCAATTAAAATGTCTCACGTTGAAAAAGTGAAGTATTTCGCGATGTTTCGCGCTGCGAAAAGTCGTCATGTTAATTATCATGACTGCTTGTTTCGTCGATATATAACGCGCGCTCGGCGCGGAAACCCATATTAGCAATAATTCTGCGGACTCACGTTCTCTGTTTCGAGCGTAAGGCCTCTCTAAGCTTCTCCGCGAATTTCTGATAACCTGTACGTTTGTGTATATATATATATATATATATTACTCTATATATATATGAGTAATGCACTTTGCCCGGCTAGGCTTCCGCGCGTACGTACGGCGCCGCGCGCATCATCCGTGAACACTAAGAGAGATGGAGAGAGAGAGAGAGAAAGGGTTTCCACACGGACGTGTGTTAAGTGCGGAGAGGCCTGCATAATCCGAGAGGTCTGGTCCAGATCAAAGCCAAGTCCCGCGTAATATATTCTCCATGAATAACTCACGTCCGACGCGCAGCAAGAGATGAAGCGCGGTTTCGGCCGCGCGACCTTTTCGCGGCTTTTCTTCCTTTCGCGCACAAAATCGCTCTCTAAACGGGAGAACGAGCCCCCGAGGCGAAACAAAACGGAAAGATAAAAAAAAAGAAAAAAAATTTCGTGTGCAACGCGAACGAACATCGAATTTTCCACGCGGCCAGATTTTCAGCTTACTCGAAACGCGACGATTTCGCGGCTGAAAGAACGAGGGAAGAAAGTTTAGGAGGAGGGAAAATACGGAAGAGGAAAACGACTTTATTAGAATGTCCAGAGAGAGAGGGGAAAAATGTGGACGGGAAGACTCGAGCCGTCCCCGGTGGCGCTAAATAAACCCCGCGCTTTATTTTCCCGTTTCCCCCGTTTTCCCCCTGCGCTCGGACAATATGTGTGTGATACGGCGGGTACGACACAAGGGAGGGATGGGCCGGCTTAAACTGTAATTACGTCCCGGCGCATAATGCGTACATTTGTATCTATTAGTCGACTGCGGTAACAATGACATTTCCTCGCGCGCGTTCCTAAGACCGCCGTGGCATTAATCACTCTAACGCGCTGTCGCGCGCGAAAACGCCGACATGAATCACGGAGCGGTTTGTCGATAGCGTTGCGCGATTGTGTGTGCGGGAGAAGTTATGGTACAAAAGATTGATGAAATCGCGACATTCGTTCGCGAAAAATCGTTTCCTTCGGAAAACACAACGCCGCCCAAAACGTGTTACGTGACGAAATGGCCGAAGTAATTCGTCTAATGTGCTTGTTTTACTGTCCTCCCGATTATATCGCGAGCGCGACACGTCATACGTTTCGTCGACGATGTCTATCAAAGACATTCGATCGGCGCGTTTATCGCGCGCCGTAAATTCACGCGCGGAAAACTCGACAATTTGTGACGAGTCGAGATAATTTTATGACAGTTTCTCGTGCGATTTTATTGGTTCATCCGATTCGTCCCATTAATCTGATTGCGCAACGGAGATGACGACGACGACAACGACGACGACGACTGCGCGATCGGACCCTCCGAGTGTCTCTCTTATCCGTTTGCGATTATAATTGCAATAAGTTTGTTACAATCGCGCACCGATTTCTTCTCCCTCTCACGGCAAAATTCCCCTCCCCGCTAATCCGTCGACGTTCGAGCTACGAGATATTCGCGCGAGGAGAAAGACGTCTCGCGTATAATCCGGCAGCGGAGTCACGGCGTTAAGTGACGCGGAATTCAATGGCGGAACGAAGGCCCCGGGTATAACGGGGGCGGGTAACGAAGTCTTTATAGCCGTCCCGTCGCAGCGTCTCGTCGGCAGGAACGTTAATTAATGCGTTAACGAAGAGGGTGCGCACTCCCCGCCGTGCGCCAGTAAAATCGGTATAAACATTCACGGCTCCCGGGGAAAGGATATCCGATTACGCTACTTCGAAGGCGCTTGTACGCGCTCGGCAACGGAAACTGTATGGCCAGTTGAGTAGTGGCGGGGTAACGTTCATCCGATTGCAGATAAACGCGAACTAATTATGCGACACGAAAGAAATTTAATTTCTCTCTTTAAACTAATTGACTTTCTTTCAGCGAATTTTAATCGTCAAAGTTTGCGCAACACACTCTCGCTTGTAGATGTTATTTTTTCCAATTAATTGCGTTTGTTTAAGTAACCTTGCTGAGAATTTATAAAAGAAGATGCACGCGACGATTGTTAACGCGCAAATTAATTTTTGCTATATTTTCGGTTATCATTCGTCGCAAGAGAATGCGCGTCACACGACTAGTCTTATTATACGTTTCTATACGCCGTGTACGCGTCACTTTAGATGTGTTCATGCGCGAGTAACACATATCCTGCGAAACTAAAGGAATTATACGGTTCCGTAGCGTTGAGTGACGGATATGTTAGCGCGCGCAACGTCGAACGAAATTAAGCCTCGCAGCTTATTAAGCTCGTCGCCGGCGTCGTAGGAAGTGAGAGAAAGTGTGAGAGAGAGAGAGAGAGCCGCGCCTGCGAGTCTTGCGAGCCTATACGACTTGCACAGGGGGCCGCAAGCTCCTTTCCTTAGACGACTTTCATTTTGCGCGCGAGTGACTTCGCTCCCTCGATCTACCCCGAAGCAGTCAGCTCGTAAAGACGACGGGGGTAATTTTGCGCCAAGATTGTTTGTACACTGTGAAAAGTGGTGTTGGAAAACGACGAAAGGTAGAGAGAAGGCTATACGTCGCGGATGGGAATTTTTACGTCGCTAGATTCATCCCCCGTTGGGAAAGGAGAAAGAGGGGGGGGGAGAGAGAGAGAGAGCTTTCCCGGCGACTCACATATCCGGAGAGATCCTTGATACACACACAAGTGCTAGAAAAACATCGCATTACTCGTATAAAACAGCGAGGAGACAAGTTACTCGCGTGTTTTCCGAACGAGTCGATTTTTTTTTACCCCGTGAATTTTTTTCGCGAATTTTCGGATAATGGAAAAAATCTCTCTCGAGCGGCGATAGGGAGAGATAGAGAGAGAGAGAAAGATTCGATATATTTAATCAATGTTTTTTTTTTCGAGCAACTACACAAACTACGCGCTGCAGCAACGAACGTATAACGAAGTTGCGTAGCGAATCGGAAGGATAGCTATTAAATTTAATAATGTAGCTGTTACTTGCCGCATATTGTTCGGGCATCGCCAATTATTGTGAAGAGCGAAATAGAGGAATATGTTTCGACTGTGGTGGATTTTTTACGGTTGAATGGCGCATATATATAGCCGAAGTTAAATCGCTTTTAACGAGCGTGCTTCTCCCCCCGCTTTTGCCACTCGAGCACTAATTTTTCTCATGAACGGTATAACTGTGAAAGAGTTATTAAAGCCGAATCGAGATGTGTGGCGCGCGTCGCGATGTGTATATTCTCAATTGCCTCGGAAAGTTTTCAGCTAAGAAACCGAGGGTAGAAAAGAGCTCGAGAGATCTGCTCTCGCCGGGATATCGCGAAAGTTCAAATCTCGTCGTTTCATTTTTTTTCCCCCTTTCGAGAAGCGAGGAAATGCATTCATTTGGTGGGCGACTAGCGCGCGATAAAGAAACTTCGCAAGCTGCAACGGTTTAAACGCATATCTGCTAAAAAAAATTAATAAATCTATATTTCAAAAATATTGCAAATCTTTTAAAGTGTGTGTTTTTCTAAAGCAAATTCTCGATTTTAAAATTCGGACTTTAGACACACGTGTTTATAAAATTCTTTACATGCGTTATGAGAAAAGATATTAATATGTGGCGTAATAAAACCGATTTCTTCATCGGAGTATGTAGCAGCTTGCAATTGACGGGAGATTCGGACGCAAGGACGTTCGGGGGCAGTCGAAAACGGGAGCGGGTGAATCTTGCGCTTTTGCGTGTTGTGAACCAGAAGTCGAGAGCTCTCTGCCGACTACATCAGGATCAGCGAGAAAAGCGGACCCTGAATCTTTCATGAAGAGGTCCGGTCCCTTTTAATGTGCATGTTAGGTAGCTGACGCTATGTAACCCCCCGTGTACATACATAATGTGCATGTATGAATATAGCAACGTACAAGGTATAAGGTTATACCTCTTCCTCTCTCTCTCTCTCTCTCTCTCTCTCTCTTTTTCTCTCTCAGTAGCATGTCGCATCCTTATATACATGAGACACAAAATCCCGAGCGCTTCTGATTATGGATCTCGTGCCGGGAGGGGGCGGAGAGGAGAAGGGAAAATGGTCCACGAGCCGCTCGCGATTAATGCACAGATTTTTCCACTCGTGTCGGTGGGGAAACTCGGCGCGATTTGCATACTTTACGAGAAACTCTTCGGCGAGAGAGAGAGAAAGTAACTTTCGCCACCCTCGCGAATCATCAAATTAGTCCGGGAATTAAAATTAAGGCTGAGATTTGCCCAACAATCCTCACATAATATGACACCTCTTTATCGCCCATTCACCATTTGTTCCCATCATCTCGTTAGTCGCAACAGATGCGGGTCTTTTGCGTCGACGCGCTTTTTTTGCCTCTCTGAGAAATTTACGTTTCATGTACTTCGAGATAAAAGAGCCACTTGCGTGAATCACGATGCGTGTGATAATTAGACAAATCTCCTCGATATATCGGCGCCGCGGCGAGAGAACTCAATGGAATATTGGGCCTTTGATGTAAACTGCTAATATTGGTTCGGCTTTACACAGTTCCGCAAGCGGATTATCAATACCCATTATACGTCGTCATCACTGTCACGATCATCATCGACATCTCCTATCTTCTTCGACGCTGTCCACGTGGACGTCGTCGTCGTCGTCGACGTATCTAATCCGTTAATGACTATTGTTGTGTATTGAGGGAAGGAATCGTCTCTCTGAGCGCGGGACGTGACCTCAACAACCTAACCCGGGACTGACCCGAATTATCTGACTACGTTTACACGGCCGGGTTCAAGGTGGACGTATGTCCGTTAAGCTTCTCGTGCCCGTTCCTGCGGAGAGTTTCCTCTGTCCGCGCTAATCTGAAGAGAGGATCGGACTCTCTCTCTCGCCAATCGATCAACGGCCGGCTCTTGCTCTATCGGCCCGTCATCGTATTCCGCGTGCGAGATGCGGATCTCCAATGCTTACGACCATTAAGCCGTGTATAATCAATCATGATATAAATTAGTAATGACGAACAATCCATCTTTGTAAATACAATGTATAATTTATATACTTGGACGTGAATCCTGAGATGCTTCTTTTGCGCCCCTTTTAATGATGATAAAATAACAGTCTATTTCGTCGGATAACTTGTGCGCGCTGTGAAATTGTTATCGCAATTCCGAACAATTATTTATCGTTAATGCAAACACACAGAGAAGCGGGCAGGCTGGCAGGCGGCCAGTCAGGCAGGCTGGGTTGCTTAAACAATAACGTCATGGATGAATCGGCACTATTCAGATCAACAAAGCGAACGAAATTCAATCGCTCTGTCGAATCGGCATGACCCGTAAACCCCATTCCCGCTATCGTCCAATCGGAAACAAGTCCACGCAACGTCGTTCATGTCCCCGAAGCCCGTCGAGGATTATCAAACTGCTAAACGATGTTTCGTTGTCACGAATAACAAACAGATTTCGAGTGGCTATGGCGGCGGGCAAAGGGACTCGCGCGCGAGAACCGGGCATCAAACGGTTAATTAACGATTCGAGGAGATTAATGATGGCTTTCGAGAGCGCCGATGTCGACTCGACAAAGCTCTCGAAATCAAGAGGCCATATCGGGAGAACGACGGGGGAGGACAACAGGGAGAGAGGGGGACGAAAATCAAGGGGTTGAGAAAGGGAGAGAGAGAGAGAGAGAGAGAAAAAGCTGCCGACAAGAACGCAGAGCCGCCGTAAAATAAGAGAAAGTATAAAGTATAAAAACCTTTTCAATAATAATAAAACCGGTCCTCTTTCTGTTTTTTGTGTTTTTAATTTTTAAATTGAATATCATATTATATAGACAGAGAGCAGATTGATGTCTCTCCCTCTCTTTCTCTCTCTCTCTCATTGACTCTCTTCTAATTAAATCTTAATTTTGATTTAACTACATCCAAATGAGACACCTTGAGAAAAGTGAGCATTCGCGAGTTGAGTAAATTAAATAGCAGATAAATTATATTACCGCGAAATTATTTGAAATTTCTCGCAACAACTTTCCGAGAAATTCGTACCGATTTCGGAATTATTTACCCATCACAAAATTTACTTAAAATTTACGCTCTGTGCTCAATTTCCGCGTAACATCTTAATCCCTCGGGTCTACATTATACACGCATATATACCTACCTCGAATATAGTCCGATAATTTGCTAGGCAAACGGCGCCTGGAGGTGTTACCTGTGTCTAGCGCGTTGAAATCCGGCTTTGTGCGCGCCGCGTTTGCTGCTTGCTTCGCGTTTGGCGGAACGCGCCGATTCGCTTTTAACGCGGGAGGACGCGTTTGCGAAATATCGCGAAAGACGATCAGATACACAGATAGAAGAGAAAAAGACAGAGAGAGAGAGAGAGAGTATATCTCTCTGCTCGATCGCGTGAAATTCACAATGCGGCAATGTCGAACGAAAATAGCCGCAATTATAGCGATTCACGTATAATCGGTTAAAGGCGGACAATATATATACGCAGTATTTCGCGTTATTACAGTAAGGAAGGCAATTACAGCGGCCGCGCGGCTAATCCCCGGTCGATAGTGTTTGCACGTGCTGGCGCCATTCCGTTTGTTACGTTATTCATTACCCCGCGCCTAGGAAGCTCCCGAATTATACAGACTATCCTCTCTGACTTATGGTCGTCGTCGTCGTCGTCCTCATCGTCGTTGTCTATGGGGTTAGGTATATAACCGGATTCCGGGAGCCTTTGAATCGTATTTGCCTACGCATACGTTTAAGCGTCGGCGACGCCTTTGACCGAGGTAAAGCGGGCGCGCGATTAGCAAGCTCCAGCTCTAGTTCTCTCCCCTCTCTCTCTCTCTCTCTCATCCCCGTCTGTTTCTTTCCCTTCGCGAAACACTCCGGAAGGCACAGTCGCAGCTTCCGGATCCGTCCCGATGCCGCGGTGGATAAAACGTTAAACGGCTTGGAGCTCGTTAGACCGCGATATTCACATCCGAGGATGAGAAGAGCGTGCGCGCGGACGTCCGCGTTTTCGCGCCGCTTGAAAACTTTGAATAACGTTCTTGTATGTTGTTGACCCGCGGATAAAGTCCGGAACGCGCCCCCTTGTTGTTTATGCAAATCCCCGCGTTCGCATTTGGAATTTCGACGTTGTAGTAATCTGCGTCTGTGTGTAACTACAAGAGGTCGCAAGGAACGAAGTACTCGATATACGTTTTTGCATTATTATATAAAACAGAATGTCAGTGGAGAGAGAGAGAGAGAGAAAGAAAGAAAAATATGTGGGAGATAAAAAGAAAAATAAAATCGGTACCGAGAGTTTACAACTTCGGGATGTTCCCGACCCGACGTACAGTAATGTCAAAGCGACAGAGAACAAGAATTCGCTGCGCGGAAACGTCATCCTGTTACCGATGAGAGAGGTTAACCTACTGGATAGGTCACAGACGGACGGGAGAACAAAGAAGCAGGGGAGGATTCGATGGACAAAGAGCCAGAACGGACCGGGAGGATCGCATTTGAAACTCGCGCGCGCAGGAATCCGACATGGTCGGATATCAACCGATCCGCGTTTACGTGAGTAACATCGGTATCGCGTTCGCAATCCCGCTACAGCATCAACTTACTTGGGTAACCAAGTAGAAGAAGAGCTACAAACGCGCTCGTGTGGACAAATCGTATAAACGATGAGCTCGATGCGCCAAAGCCGATCGTCGTGACACTTACACGTATAGCAGTGTTCAACGCATGAATGCAGAGCGGAATAAAACATGACAAATGCGTGTATGTGACAGCAAGAATGTTTTTTGTCTTGTAAGAAATACGATATTACTTGCTCGCGCAATCCTGAAAATTGAATCGGCAATATATCCCCTTCGTTTCTCCCCTCCTGACTTCCTCGTCATGGGATTTTCGACAATAAATAACACCGAAGTGCGGCGGAGATGTCTTATTTGCTGTCGATCCGGAATGATTGATAAATTGCCTTTATTAAGTCCCGAACGACGTTCGCGCGGTGAGACTCGAAGATGAAGTTTCGTCGCGAGAGAGGCGAAGGGATATTCCGGAAAGCTAACTTCGCCCTCGCATTACGGAACCCCGTTTCTTCCCCGGAATTGCGTTTATATCGTCACTGAAATCGAAAAGCGTCCTGTTGCAGCGAAAATATATTATACAGAGTTGCGAATCAATCTCATGCGATATAAATGAAGAAACTGTCGAGATTCGCGGAGGTGAAGCGGTTGAGAAAATGAAACAAGTGTCTACTTACGTGAGCGGCAGAAGTTTCGAGAAGACAAGTAGAAGGAGATTTTCAAGTGTGCATAGTACGGACATCACATCGAAGGCTTGGTCATTTAAGCGAAGGGATCCGACGATGAGATAAATATATGCTTTTGTATTTTTTCGCAATCGCGTTGCGCGATATTATAATCAGCCACGTGTGAATTAAGCTTAAAACTCCGCGACCAAGAGAATCTTTCTCTCTGTTCAACACGTCGTTATTTTCGCGCGTAAGCTTATATTTTAAAATATATAATATTTATTATTAATATTAATAATTTACCGCGCGATTTTACTTGCGACTATTTAGAAATAAAATGTTTTTTTTTTTTTTTTTAAATTGATATTAACGATATACTCACAGAAGAGATCGTTTTCTTAATTTAAGAAGAGATCGATCGTGTTTTTTACGCGGCTTTTGTTTCTACGAAGAATTTATTAATTTCACGTTTTATATTTCAAGATGTACACTAGGTTCTACCACGAAACGATAAAGAGAGAAAGACAGCGACAGTCGCAGAGATGCAACAAGAAAAAGAGTAAAAGGAAAGATAGAAAATTCTACGAAAGACAGTCATAAAACAGACAGAGAAAAAGACAGAAAAGGAAGGAACTAAAAAACGTAGCGCATACGGGAGAGCTCGTACCTTCTGCCCGCTGTGAAGAGTATCTCTGTAAAGTAAAACAGAAAAGAGAAGAGTTAGAAAAAGTGTACACACAAATATGAAATAGGTAGACAGATAGATAGACAGATAGATATGGCAGAGAGAGAGAGAGAGAGAGAGAGAGAGAGAGAAAGAGAGAGAGAAGGGCATAGTAAGGCGAGACACAATTTCAAACACAGTCACTTCGATAACAGTTCTATCGCTAAAAACCATAATAACATGAAAACAGGCGTGTGAGAGAAAGAGAAAGAGAGCAAAATGACAGAAAAGTAAAAGAGAAAGAGAGAAATAACACATACATATACAGATTTTTTAAAAGTGGCAGAACGAATTTTACGTCGTTTTATATAAAAAATCAAGTAAATTTTGTATTTCGTGTTTAAAAAATGTGGAATTTTTTGAAATTAAGAAAATATATTATATTTATTATACGTGTAAAAAATCTATTCTATTAAAACTCTTTTTTTTAAAAAAAACAAAACGCGCGTATATTGCGTGCGTGAATTTTATTTCAAAAAGGTTCAATGAAAAAAATACAAAAAACAATTTTCTGCTCGTCCCAAAATCACGTTTATTCAAATTTTATTTACACAACTTAAGACTACGTAAGTGTCTAAAATTACTGAAACTATCGAAAAGTAACCGAGAGAGAGACCACGAGCGGTGGCTAAAGCGGCTTCTTCAGCGTCTTTGATATCGGGATGCAGCCGTTGATCTGAAAGAAAGCACAGATTGAGGAAAACAACGTGAAAAAACAACGAGAGACAAGTAAGCGTAACATTCCTCATTCTCTGGAAAAAAAAAAAAAAAAAAAAAAACGCAAGTTGGAACGCACTTATTTTTCGTTCACTATATACAAACTATAGAGATACTAATACAAAGATACTAAAATGCGCAAACATATCACAAATTATATAACCTGTGAATATTTATGTCGTCCCATAGTTCAGTATTAATTCTAATCGATATTTATTTTTCTACGACACAAAGCACTACCATCAAGGTGATTTAGATCATACACATACGACAAAGTTTCTCTACGCTAAGTGTTATTTATTGTAAGCCGCAATCTTGTGAGTAAAAACCAAGTTCGGGTAAGTTTCGGCTCGCGATATAGACCCGGAAATTTTTTGCTAAAATGGCCCGGTCGTTTATTTCGTTTGCCCAACGTCATCAACAAATTCTAATTAGTCAGCACGTCGTAGGCGCATTATCAACCCTTCTCGAATTGCTGCCTGGTGGTCTACGATAACGCGCAAGGGGTTTCCTTCTTCTTAGCGCGCGGGTCGTGAACGACACGAGGAATTATAAGCGGAATTTTGACTCCGACGGAGAGGGAAGAGAGTAAATCTGGATTCAAGACGCGCAGCTTTGTCCCGCTATAACAGATAAAGAAACCCTCCCCCCTTGATTCATCAGAAAATATTCTTAGTAGAAATTGAACCAGTAATTGGCCGATTTTCCCAATAACTGCCGGTTTTATCGACTAGAAATGAATAAATTCGAGCGAACGTTCGGACGTTTATTTGGCCAAAACTGAACAGAAAAACTAGCTGCGAATATATTTCCACTTAGGGATTTAAAGCTTTCGACGGGACAAAATTCGTCAATTTTCTGTTAAAAAAAATAAAAACTTTGCTCTTTATATTTACTTTATCCGACAGGATCGTTGTAAACAGCGATGTAAAATCGGCAGCGAACACTTGTTACACATACGCTATTGAAAGCTCGTGAATTAACGTCATTGACTCGGAAATAACGCATTTAGGCGATATGCTAATGTGACGAGTGCGGTCGATGCAATAACAAATGTTTCCCATTGTCGCTCGGTAATACACGACGTAGATCCGAATTTGTCCGTCGTCGTACGAATTGATGGCGGCGAAGTGTCCATTAATTCTCCATAATTACAAATAAGCTTAATGGCGCGCGCACACACGCACACACACACACACATACATACACGAGATAGAGAGTGGCGGATATTCGCGCCCTATTTAGTCCGATCACACGCATACTGGAGCGATAAGCAAACATCTCGCTTGAAGAGCCGAATCGGAGCGCGCTGATTGCGTCGGGTTCCCTTACTGCCGTGCGTGACGCGCGGTATCATCCGATGCGGAGAGATCGAATACTAATGTAACAGCGTCGACATATATAATATTGCATTAATTGTGTCATTAATTAATAGCGTTAAACAACGCGACGTCGACAAACAATACACATTGGGCTCCAATGACGCGCGACAAAACGCGTTTAAACGCGAACGGCGAGCGGAGACGAAGCGTGAACCGTGTAATAACGTTTTGAATAAAACTCCTCCAATTTATCGCGTAACACGTTTAACGTCATTCTCTCATACAGCGCTGTATGTGTACTTTATATCTCGGGTGTAAAATTCGCTTCAATCTCCCTCCCTCTCCTCTCTCTCTCTCTCTCTTTCGCGGAAGCTCTAACGACAAAGCTTGATCGCGTCCGGCGCACGATCTTCACCTCCTTCAGCATCCCCGCGTACTTGTGCGGTTGTGCGCGTGTTGACATGTCGGGTGACGTGGTGTTTTGCCTGAGCTCGTACACAGGCATCCCACTTGCGAGTGCTCGAACAGGAAGCACGTGCACGTGCAAGCACATCGACGAATACCACATCGCAATTGGCACTCGAGAACGCTATATATATGACATCCTCGTCGACACCAGTCGCGCGCGCGCGCATACGTTATGTAGGTGTTTGTGCGCATCAGCACACCGAGGGTGGATAAGCGGAGGTAGGATGATGCAGCAGCTACAGGTAAATGTGATTAGGGATTGATCGAATGGTAAGCGCCCGCGCGCGCGCGCGCGCGGGACTGTCTAATTGTCCGAGTCGATAGCTATCTTCCGGCGGATGCACGGTAAAGTAAAGCTACTACTAAAGCTCGTAGATAAGACTGCGATTGGCGGAATGGGCGATTGGACACGGCGACGGCGCGGAAGAAGCTCGTAAGACGAGATTGATCCTCTAACCGAATCAACGGCCGAATATGGGCGTCTTGTGCTCCCGACGAGAGACGATTTGCGATTACTATCGCGAAACTAAGAAGCTGAGAAGCTTCGTAACGGCGAAAAGCTGCCGACGAGGAGTAAATGATGGGAATGTATCTTTCGCGAATGTATAGGACAAAAGAGAGAGAGAGAGAATCCACGGTCGACGACGACGAAGTTGAAGCCGCAGTGAAGCGCGCGCGCCTGAAATTTCCATTTAAGCTGCGAACGTCAAAGTTACAAGATGGACGGAGCGCATCGTGAGCGACTGTCGATAGGTAGATAGGAACACGACGGGGACGGAAACACAAAGCGACGGCTAGGTGGACGGGGGGAGGGGAAGGAGAACGGGTCTGCATGAAGGGAGTCTCGGGGACCAAACTATTGTTGCCAATATCTCGGACAGTTCAATTACTTGGTTATTACGCGCCTCCAAACTGACAGGGTTGCTTACATGCTTCGCCAAGCGGCTAATGCATACATGCATGTACACAAACTGCACTTATGATGACATTTCGCGTGATCCCCCATCCTCTCTTCCGCCCGCCGCGAAAGCGCCGCAAACACACTCTCTCTCTCTCTCTCTTGCCATCTGCATCATCGAGTATTAATCTTCCGTAATCGATGGCGCGTTTACGACGCGCGAGTGTCATCGCGTTAGACGTCACCGGCTGTTTGAGAACCTAATCGTTTAATGCCGCGGGCAATTATTCCACTAATTAACCGCAGTTCCTAAGATCAAATGGTCGTAATTAAAAAACTAAGAGAAACAGTCGCTCTTTTACAGAAATCGCAAGAGTCAGCTACACAAGATCGGCGCTAAGATGTCTCATGTGTAATCGAAGTATTTTATTTTCCATTTACGCCCGCGTGTAATTTGGAGGCCAAGATCGAAACCGCGTTTTGCACTTCGTTTTCATTTAATGGAACTCCGACGCAGCGCACGGCCGCGACATATAACGATTGATATTTCGGTTAACTGCACGACCGATGCACGTTGATTGGAACGAACCGTTTTTTTCCCACTATTCGGCAATAAGCGCGTCGTGGTGAAATGATTTCCATTTCACGCGGCCGAAAAGCCGAGAGGAGCAGCGCGCGGGAGAAAGAGAATGAAAGAGGAAGAGAGAGAGAGAAAAAGGTCCATTCCGGCTCGCCGCGGTTGGAAATAAAATTCAGGATTATTAATGTCGCGACACATATTGTATTCCGCTCTACTTGTCATTATTATTCCTGCGATAGGTAAAAAAAATACACACAACCGGCGCGTAACACGCGCGAATATAGAAAACGTTATAACGTTATAAAAGTAACGATAAATCCGTTATTGTCGGCACGAAATTAAATATATTTCATTTCGAAATAACGTTTACATACGCATGTAACGAGGGAACAGTAAAAGTGCGAGCATGTAAAGCACTAATTTCGATCGTCTTCCGCTTTTTTTTTTTTTTTGTTGTTGTTTTAAACTCGTAAGCTTTCGCGCTTCATTCGCGGCTTGCGGAAGAATGCGATTTCACAGTAGATGTAGCGAATACAAACAAGGAAAGGGGTAGAAAAGGCGGAACGAAAGATGCCCGCGAGACGAATAACTTTGATCGAAACGCGGAATTCGATTTGTCAACTTCCGTGTTGCGAAATGGACTGCTGCCGCGGCCTTGCCCCCGCGGACGGCCACGTCCGAGCTAATGAGTCGAACGAGGAACTTTTCCGTTGACGATGCAAATGAGGCGACGCCGCGCACCTGTCGGAGCCGCGAGAATTAATGGAAAAACACGCACGCCTCGGAAGCTCGCGATAATTGATCCTAGTTTCCCTAACTAATTGGCATAGTTTCGGAGAGGGTACAAGTGCACGGAAAGAATTTCCTGGAAACGAGATGATCCGCGAGAAACTGTTTGACTGATGGCCGAAGTATGACGAAGTGCGGCGCGGTGGAACGAGACGATAAGATAAAAGCGATAAAACAAATGTTCAAGAGGAAAAAATAAATGAGAGGTCAGCTGCGTGTTTTTCAGCTGTAATTCCGTAAATAACGTAAATTCACCAATCGTATGCCTGTGTTTCTTGATGTGTGCTTCGCGTTCATAAATAATTTCAGAATTTAGCATTTAGTAATATTCGCGTAACTTGAATAATATTGTTGCGTTATTGTAAGCTGCTTTATTCCAACATAGATTAACGGTTAATGAATTGGCGTGATATCACATAGCTCGTAGTGATTAGTGAAATTTAATTGCACAAAGGGAGTAAAAGGAACGGAGATATGTGGAGCGCGCATATAAACGCGCACACACATACACACACACACACACACACACACCATTATCCTCGCTCATGCTTCCTATATTTAATTTTGCATCATCGCGGAGGAAAAAAAAGCGTTTCACGTTTGTTTGCTTTATTAAATGGACTTGTATAGTTCCGCGTTAAACAAATATATAATATAATTGCGCGCTATGCAAATGCAACGAGTAAAAAAAATATGAATCACGCAACGCACATCGCGTTTCGCTTAACAAATTTTACATCACGTTACCAAACATAATCTTCGCGTATTCATTTTATTACACGCTCGCTATCTTTCTCTCTCTCTCTCTCTCTTTCTCTCTCTGCCAGTTCCCAAGTGTACAATCGCAAATGAAAAGCTTGGCGGCTTTTACGTTAATATTATTTACAGACGTGGACGTAATTTCAATTATGGTTTCTGTGTGGTTGTGTGCGCGCGCGTACATGTAACAATACATACACGTGCACATTTGGTTATCAAATAACTTCCGGGACGAGATAAGGAGTATTTGTTTCTCTTCTTGACTATTTTACATAAATCTCGAAAATTGGCTGGTATATGTATACACAGAGAGGAGTAGCTCGTGTTTCAAGAGAGTAGATCCGAGTAACGGTATTCCAAGTATCCAAAAATGAGAAATAATGAAATGAAATATTTGTTATCTGCATCGTTCAAAATATCTACATCAATTCGATCCGAAAATCGATAAACAAAAAAAAATCGGAAACTTGCGCCACACACGCGTAGAAACGTCGAACATGTGAACGTTAATTCCGCAAATGTACTAATATTACTATTTAAGTAGCAAGTTTTTAACTTTATTTCAATTTGCACTGATGTGCGATGTTTGTTTAAACTCATTATTATTAAAGAACATCAAACAAAAACGCGCTACATTTGCGGCCTTTCTCTTCTCCTTGTTTCACAGCGTGCGCAATTTTCGAATCAAGCCGGCGATTCGAAAACGCGCGCATAACGAAATAATCATTTTAACACAATGCGAGCCGTTATTTCATAAAATTATAAACGAGATACGCTTCGGGTTTAAATTTCAATTTCAATACCGACCGCAGCAGCATAAATTATAAAGCGAGTCCACGAAAGGGTCGTTAAAAAATACAAGAACAAGTAAAAACAAACGTAATTTATTACTGTGAAAACATAACAGACGATAAATAAACATTAAGGTTTTGACACTAAAAAAATGAACGAACAAGTGTTTGAATTAACATTGATAACAAGTATAAATAATAATAATTTATCGCCCACATCCGCAAGAGATAATTATTTCGAACAGGAGCATACGTTGGATTTTTATTGCAACTGATATCGGCGGAGTAATCATAAAAAGCGGGCGCGGAAAGTGCGCGGCGCGAGGTGCGCGAAAGAGCCGCGGACTTTATTTACCGTATGGGAACTGATAAAAAAAAAAAAAAAAAAAAAAAATAATACCACCACCCGTGCGCCTGCTAGAATTTCACCGCGTCGGTGAGCGCGATAGACCGAAGTTCGATATTAACTTTTTCTCCTTTTTTCTCTCTTTTTTTTCGGACACAGAGGGGCAGAGGAGAAGGGAGCAGGAGGCGGAGAGGAGGAGAGAACTCGATGGTGTTTTTTACGAGCTGCTCATCCCATTTCCCGAGAGCCGCGTTGGCCGTATATCGGCTACATTTTCGCTCATTAAAAAGTTCCCGCTCGTGCCCGAGCAGATGCCCTCTACTACCCCTCCTCTCCCCTCAACCCAGCCTCATCGCCGTCTTTGCAGAGCGGCGGAGAAAGGCGCGGGACGCGATCGTCCAGACGGGATTTTCATTATTAAAAAGTATTACAGCTGGCCGAAGGGATGAAAGAACGGGGTACGGGAAGGTGGGAAAAGAAGGTGGCCGAACGGGCGGAATAAATGGGGGATTACTTGGAAGCACACACCGCGCTACCCTCTTGAAGGTGGCGGAGCTAATTTCAAAAACCCCGGATGGAGTAATCGCGTGCGCGCGAGCAGGGATCTTGAGGGCTTCCCGGATGAACTCGACGACGACGAACATCCTCCGTTTCATCCCCCGTATCCTCCGCACGATTAGCGTGTCCGTCCTATAAACGCGAGGAGAGTCGCGCGCGATATCTTTTAAGTAAAACTACTTTCGAGAGAAAGAGAAAGAGAGAGGGGAAAGAAAAGTACGTGTCGCGTTGCTTTTCTCCGATTTTCAAATCACGAGGTATACCAACGCGAAAATACTTAAAATACTTTTCCTCCGAGAGAAACGTGTTTCAATTTAAAGTGTGCGTGAGGTTACGTTGAATATTAAAAATTTACATTCGACATTTAGCGCAATTAGTAACGCAAATCGATGACTGCGATGCGCCGCCGGCGTGTATCGGCGAGGTACATATTCCATTTACGATCCCTGTACGTAAATATTTACGGTTCGATTAGAATACAGATTGCCAAGAACGCGCATGCATAAGCGCGCGTCCGCGATGATAGTCGACTCGCAAAATACACGAGTATACCGCGACCGGCGCGGATTGTCGGGTAAACAATGATTACTACAGCGCCCGAAACTTCGAAACTTACTCTCCGAAATTTCCCTCCTCTTCCCCTCCCCTCCCCCCGTCCCACTTCCTCTAAACACGTCGAGGACACTTCTCATTAACACACTAACTACAACTCTGCGGGGCATGTATATCAGTTCAGATTTTACTCTCATCGTAACAATTCCGAGAATCGTGTCTGGATTGCTTGCTGGATGAAGATAAAAATGAAGAAGACGTGAGAAAAAAGAAAAGTAAAGAAGATAACATAGTTTTACGCGTAATGTAAGACGCGTGTTTCCCTCAAAAATTCCACAAATTGCATTCGCCGGCGATTTCTCATTGTGTAAGGAAGACTCGACGAAACACATTACACGGCTCTCTCTCTCTCTCTCTCTCTCTCGTGAGAGATCATGTGTGCGCGATGCATCACCCTTGGGTAATAACGAAGAATTTGTTTACGGGGGCGAAGCCGAGCGCAGTTACGGTGAGAGAAGTTTGTTCGGGGAGGCGAAGACCCGTGCCCGGCTCCAATATTTTATGACTTCCGAACGACCGAGCGCGCGCGCGATATCTCTGGAGTCACATCATTTTCAAAGCACACATTTAATTTTTTTTTCGTCGAACTTGATTACCCAGTTACCGCGCGGTAAAACACGTGAAGTTTATAGCCGGTTTTCTACGATACACCACGAGGACCGAGCCGCTTTTTCGCGACGCGCGTTAATTAAAACTTTAGATTGCCTACTGAATACGTTAATGTCATGGTTTCTGCAGAAAAGTACGACGAAATAGAGCGAAACGGTTCTAAATATAGCGGCGATCATTCTGTTTCGTTCGTAATTAAATGGAGAAATGAGGATCACATCAGACGCGTCTCTCACTTGAACTCCGGTTAATTAAGTCTCAAAGACACAAACACGTGAAGTGATTGATCTCTCGGTTGGATCTCTTAGGTGGATTTTGCCCAACACATGTATCGCATTTCAATTACACAAAGTTTTTAAATAATTATATTGTGACAAAACGTCCGATGGAAAAGTTTTGAAAACACACATGTGGCAAGATATTTCATCATTAGAACGATCTGCTTTTGTTTCTTCGTCAAAGGAGTTCGAATAAAAAATGTTAACTCGGTAATGAGGATTAGAAGATGGATTTAAAATTCGAGAAAAAAAAACGTCGGAGAGGAATACGTCGGTAGAGATTAACGCAATGGATCCGTGACAATAGCGTAATCCGGCGACCCTTTGCGCGGTCCCGCGGGGGAAGTCGTCCGAGACAAATTCCGTCTTTCCGCGAAACAAACAGAATTAAAAGTGGTTCGGTGTATGTGTGTGTGTTAGCCGCCATTTAAATGTGATTAAATATCAAAGCTGTCCGCACGACACTCGCCCCCTTAATAATACCCTCTCGCACGTCCACAGCTTTGCGATATGCGGCGGATAATTAGAAGAAGGGGGATGGAGTCAAGAGCGAATAATATATTGTTCCCGCAAAAGAGACGGGCGCACAGTTAAAATCACCTGAAGAAAGAGAATAGCCAACGCTCGGCTACACGCGAATTAAGCGGCCGAGAGCTCCCTTTTCAGCCACTTTATGCGATAATATACGCGCGTCTGTGAAAGGAAAACTCAACGGTGCAGGATAGGAAGGACCTCTTTTTCTCTTTTCTCCCTTCGGTCGTGGCTACTTTTTTAATTTACATGAAAGCGTTAATGACAGTCCGGACGCTTAAGAGATATTTTCTTTACACCGGACGCGATTACATAATTAACCCCGGTTGGCAGCAGCTCTCTCTGTCTCTCTCTCGGCGGCAACGGCGGCGAAGGTACAAGCTTGCCAATATGTCGATCGCGATATTACGCGCGGAAACGTAAGCGCGCAATGGAAAACTCGCGGAAAATAGAGAGAGGTCAAGAGAGCAAGCATTACCGAATTGCTGCTGAATATTTCATTTTCTTGGCTGCTGTGTGCGATTGCGGAGAAGTTTGAACGATGAGCGCGAATCTTCTTGGCTCCAAAATCGCCGTCTAATTTTCGCGTCTCGCGCCCTCGATCTTAACAATGCGCAACGATTTATTACTAACAATTTCGCGGTGTTTTCTCCTCATAAATAACTTGATCGCGAAAACCGATATTCTTTCGCGAGCAGATTTAAGTTATTTGTTTTAACTTGTGTGTGTGTGTGTGTGTGCAAACGCGATGCAACAATTTCGACAGTTGTTTTTTTCTTAGTCCCGTTACTGCCTTACTTGTTTGCGACATCAATGTAGGTTTGCGTCTTGCCTGCAAAAATATCGTGAACGAAAGAAACACGGGAAAGGATTTCTTTAATAATTTCATTTCCCGTCGTCGTTGCATCTCGCGATGCCCGCGGCTGCTCTTTCTGTTTCGTTACTCTTAATTCCGACGAATTATTATAAAACAATGTTATCATTTCATTTGACGTTCTAGAAATTCTAGAGTTGTACCTCAGCGCGCGCGCGCGCTGAGGGAAAACCTCAACGGGGATCTCGATACCCTTCAGGCGCGTAGCGGAAAAAATTTCAAATTGCATTTAAAATAGTAATAGTAATTACATACAAAATTTTTCTTTGACGTTCCGCGCACAAAGAGGGACCGCAAAATGTTTCAATTAATATAATTATTATTGTTCGTGAAAAAGCCAGCGATTCAGAAATGTTATATACAATAGAGTTACAAGAGACAATAATTAAATAATGTTCCCGATTTAATTTATCGTAATAATTTTATTATTAGCGAAGAGAATGGAAAATCGAAGAGGTTTTCTTTTTACTACGTCTCATCGAGAAAATTCCGAAAGAAAATTTATATCGTTCTCTCTCTCTCTCTCTCTCTGTGAGAGAGTTTATCCTTTCGTATCGAAAATTGAGGGAGAGACAGTATATTTTCCGAGTTTAACGGGAGAGGCGCGCGTTATTAATTGAAGCTTAGGCTACGATTTTCAACGAATGGCGCAACAACTTCCAATGCGGCGACGAGGACGATTATTATTCGTTATCCTGTCGTTAATCCGCGACCGCCGAGGCGGCACGAATTTACGATAGCGATCGAACGAGTATTTGCACCCGAGGATACCTCGAAGGGAGGCTTAAAGCGGCTTTCAAAATGCATCGTGATGTGTTTTACGTGTCTCTTTTTAATTCTTGTTTATGGCGACCATTTCTAGGTTAAAAGAAATATTTTCTTTCGGTATATTAAATGTAAAAGATAGTAATGTGACTTATGTGTTATAAATAAAAAAAAAACAATTCTGACGGATTTTGATATGTCTATATTATATTTCGCACACATAGCTTTCTCTCTCTCTTTCTCTCTCCTCTTTCTTTCACTCTCGCTCTGTTTTCATAGAACAAATTTAAAAGTTTTCTAAGCTCCCCGAGTCTACGTCGTATATACCGCGTGTTTATAGAGGTGTAGACACAGCGAGCGAAACTCCCTTGTTATAGCTCCTCTGATTTATTAACGACAATACGCGCGCACTGGCGTCGCCTCGAATACAGTATCTTTAGAATCTGCCTTGAATCGTGTGTTTGGCGAACTTACGACATTTTCGCGTCGCGACAGAAACTTCAACAACAAGAAAATAGATAATTACGAGTCTCGGCACCTCTTCCAGCCGGGAAATGTCGGATATACAATAATCCGCGGTGCAATTATCGAAGTTTATCGGGCCGGCCCCGGAGTTGCAGTCATTTTCTGTAGGTTCAGGAAAGCAAGAGAGAAAGAGAGAGAGAAAAAAGAAGGATATACCGAAAGAACTCAGCAACGGCGATTAAGTCCGGCGGTGCGGAGCGCAAATCTGCGGAGAAAGGAAAGGCGGAGGAAAGGGGAATACAAGGAGGCGAACCGCTTGGCGCGCACCAGTTGTAAAAACTTTTAATGGCGCGACGCGAGCAAACGCGCCGCGAAGTTCGGCATGAAATATGTAAGAGTCTAAGGAATCTATCGGACACACAAAGCGGCACATAATCGCCCGGGCCGCACATTGTTCCGGTGTACAATGCGTCGGGACTGCACGCGGAGAACGAATGCAACACTGACGAAAGTCGGTCGACAACGGTTGGTCTTATGAATCTTTCAGCTGTCGCGCCGCGACAAAGCCGACGCGAATATTGGATCGCGCATCGAGCAAATGTCATCAAGGCGACGGTATGTGTTTTTTGGCCGGTCAGTCACTTCTGACGGACGTACGAGGACAATAG
This sequence comes from Pseudomyrmex cubaensis, assembly GCA_014825685.1. Classification (NCBI taxonomy): domain Eukaryota; kingdom Metazoa; phylum Arthropoda; class Insecta; order Hymenoptera; family Formicidae; genus Pseudomyrmex; species Pseudomyrmex cubaensis. The sequence goes on from QVOA01022222.1 coordinate 23,916, forward strand.
GGAACAAATGTAGAAACCGGTGACTCTGTTGGCCGAGGCGCAACATTTTCTTCGAAGAAGAATCTGGAACGCTCTTACATTCGCGGCTTTGTGCAATTTGTATCTAAAAAAGCAACAAGCTCGAACAACTTCCTTCCTTCACTTTTGCAACCGCGAAATTAAACTCATCAGTTAGTTACCCACGTGTTCTAAATTTCTCATGTCACAAAACTAGTCCACGGTCAGAGATTTATGGTAATATTCGCAGTCGTTTTTCCAAGACGAGTCTATGACGTAATTTACCCTGATTTATCGTCAAAAGTGGAGTAATATTTGTTTTTCTTGGCACGCAATCTCCCTTTATTATACGACATCTGCCGATAATTTTGAAGAATGGGCGACATATACATACATTTCTTGACGTATACACATATATTAAAAAAAGAAAAAAAAAACTCAACAGTTTAATCGTGCATTTCTCGGTCCATGCAACGCGCGAACAACGAGATGGCGCCGAGAATCTCCAGGACACACGCGTTGATGAAGTCGATACAGTACAGTTTTCCGCGTTCGCGCGTAACGAGGGCTTTTCTCTCGTTTGCATACTCATCGCTCCTTGTTTTTAACACACAACCGCCGCCGTTGTCCGTACGGTGGCGTGTTGTATAATTATGTTACCGCATCTCTCTTCGCGGTACGCCCGACCAAAGTGAATTTAACCAGAGCTAAACCGCTCGCCGCGCTGAGTTTTTTTTCTTTTTATTACATCGACAGAGTACGCTTTTTTTTTGTTTTATCGTTTTTTTTTTTTTTACAGAACGCGCGAGAAAGTCACGATTCGCTGTGTGTGATACCACCGTTTATCGGTGTACATTATATATTTAAATACTCAACACGCGTTTTTGTCTCGTCACCACCCCGGCGAAAGAGTTCTATTTCAACGAGAGAAAAAGAGAGAAAGAGAGAGGATTCCATTTACAGCAAATGACCCAAGTACTCGAAAACAAGCGCGGTTTTACAAAACAAAGAGCGGGCGGTATCGCGTGATTTACAGTCACCCCCCCCCCTTCTCCTCCCTCGTACCCTTTTTTTTTCACGCGCGCGCCACACGTATCGAAATGTACATTCGATATATATCAAAGAGATTTAAATATTTTATACCGCCGCCGCGTGATACCGACGTTTATTAAACCATTTTAAATGGAGGTTGTTTTTTCATTTTATACGTATCAGAGAGAGGAAGTTTAATTTACAACGCGCTTTTTCAGATGCGATTATTGTATGCGAGCATTGAGTCACTGTGTAACCGTGTCGGCAAATTTATATTATCTTTACATTTATCACAATTTTTATTTATCGTGATGTAAACATTATATTTCGATAGCACAGGAAGTTGATTATCAATCAACAAATATGTGTGTGAAGAAATATTAATTAAGAAATTCTTAGTTTAAATATTAATTACATTTAGTTACTACAAATTACGCCAGAAAGATACGATAACGAGATTAGACTAACGAGATCGAGACAAAGTGAAAGGTTATCTTGTTATAATAATAAGGTTATCTTGTCGGAAAACAAATGTGAGACAAAGTCGCGATTAAAGTTGCGATTAATCGACCGTGAGATTGCTGTGTCAACAGATAGTAGTCGGTTGAGTTACTTTGTGCTACGCGAGGAATTTTCTCGCAAGCCGTGCCGTGTAATTTCGAATGGAAAAATTGCGCGGTATCAATTTAAAAGTTACAGGTTACATAAGCGCGCAAGATACACAAAATCTCTGACGTTTATTCCTGATCTGAAAATGGCTTTTTATTTTTAATATACATATATTCGATGCGATAAAAATATACTTTGAAAATCGATCTCTTTTTTTTTTTTTATTGTCAAAAGGCTCGAATAAAAATGTGAGTTTACATATTTGAGAAAAAATATCCGGTTGCATAAAAAATTTTATATAAAAAATCGGGAAACAGACCAATTCTCCACAAACGCTATTACGTAAATACCATTTAAAACGCAAGCTGCGCAATTCAAAAATATTAAAATGGGTCACATTCGCTCTAAATTAAAATTAAATTGATCGGAAATATTAACTTTGTTTCATAATGGCTTTATATACCTGGTATTTTTCGCTCATAAAACAGCTGTGTTTAAAAATTATCTTTAAAATTTAACTGTAAAAATTATGGATTTCAAAAAGGAATTATCAGTTCAGTGAGCCCGTGATGTTGAATTTAAAACAAAAACTCTTCTTTAACCATTTGTTTCATATTTTTTGCTGGTTTTATCTTATACGTACATGTATATTGATTGTATTGTTACAATTAGAGTTAATTAAATTTTATGTTATTTTATTTATAGGTTTAATGCTCTGAGTTTAGATTTTTATTTATTAATTTATATTTGGATTATACGAAAAAGAGTTATTGGGATATGGTTGGTTTTAATTGGTGCGATTTTATGAAAACGAGTTACTTTTAAATTTTACTGTTTTATAATAAAATTTGTTTTTTTCTTTTTACTGGATTTATAATTATTTATTGGAAGATAATAAATATGAAAGGTCGACATTAAGATCGAAATCGTTTCGCGAGAGTTTATATTTCACAAAAAAAAGAAAAAAAACATTAAAGAAAAGATAAAATATCTTTGCGAAAGGACCTTTGCATTTTAGCACGAAAAGTAAAAGCAATACCAGTCGCCAAAATACCAGTCGCGATCATTACGGCACTGTTACCGAAAATCATATCGAATATCCAATTTACGACCGTGGTGTCCGTTTTACGGTCGAGAGTTCGAGCCTCATATCATTTCCATTTGCGGATAACAACGGTGTTCCGGAGAAGGCGAGGTCGGATCGACGAGGGAAAAAAGGGAAAAAAAAACTTTTTGTATTCACTCGCTACCTGCGTGTTCGTCTGACTTTTTGACGAGTGTGGGGTTAATTTTGCGCGAAAGGGAGTCTCCTCTTCGTTCTCTTCTCTTTCTCTCTCTCTCTTTCTCGCTATTCCTCTTGTAGTACGCCGGCGATCGAAATTGAAACGAATGCACGAGAGATCGCGCGTTATCGAGAGGGTTCTCCTCTCTCTGTGTGTGAAGCCCAGGCGGACCTTTCGTCGTTCCCGTGGGCTTTTCGTTCGCGACCCAACTGGCCATTCCCAGCCGTTAATCCCGATGGAGGGTTTCCGGTCGTAGGGTATGCGCCCCTGCAGGATAACACGCAATGGCGCGGCCCCCGAACGAACGGACGACCGATCGACCGACCGACCGACCGAATAGACGGGATATGTGCCAGGGTATCGCGCACTATCTCTCCATTACGGATACTTGAAGCAGCAAAACCCGGGAAAATGTAGGTCTCGCTCTCACATATGTGTCGGCGTCAAAGCGAAATGCAGCAATATAGAATTTCGAACGTTGCGAACAGGTGATAAGAACGTTCTTTATTAAATTTCTGATAGATTTTCGCTTTCTCGAGATTTTTTCTTCGCAAAATTGCAACCAGAGACTCGCGTACGAAGATGTTTCACGTCGTTCTTGAAAACGTCGAAGAAGAATTAAAAAAAAATTGCAATTGAAGAATTACAAATATCTATAAGTTTGTTGTATTTACACAAGCTTGGAAATAATTTTTTGCATTTTCGCGCGCACAAAAGAGAAGTAAATCTTTGTCGTGAATCACCACCGTCGCATCGGTGAAAATTCTCTCGCCGAACTGATTTCGTGACCTTTTTTGCAATGTCACATCTATTTCCGCGCGAAAGTGACACTTGACGAACAAATAACAGGAATTCGCGAATCGAGCTTCGAATCGGGAGTCATGTAACTCGCGACAAAACGAACAACGGCGTTCTCTCTCTTCATCGGCGCCTGCACGGCGGCGGCGTCGCCTCCGATTTCACGTCCATCAGAACCCCTGCGTAATATCGTCCCGCTAAATCCCGGTAAACCCGAGAAGCCGGTATTAGCGTGGCTGCGTATACAAACGAGCGAGCGACTGCAATTCCCCGGGCCCTTAGAACGAAATTAGAGAATCCTACACCGTTGCCGTGATGGTAGGACGCGACGTAGGGGCGACCCCCGAAGCGCACACAAATCCGATTTCATCCCGTCGGACTATTCGATTCCAATTAACATAATAACGCCGAAAACTAGAAACCCTACGGCCTGTACGGCCGACTGCAGGAATTGCGGAATAATTAGGAAACGCTTCGAGCAAACGGTATCCGATACATGTACTCGCGGGCGGGAATTGCAGGGTCATCCTTCCGATATACAATACGCTTCCGATATTGACTTGCCAATGAGACAAGACAAACCGAATAAGGAGAGTGTCATGTCTCGTTTCGATCGCGAAATTAATGTTTTGCAGTTTGAAACAATTATTTGTTGAGATTCCCGAGTAAGAAAAACGTTCTTTCTTTACATCCATTAAACTTTCACAATTTAGCAAAGATAACAATCAATACGGTTCTTTTTTTTTCATCTCACAACAAAATGGCTTACTTTTCAGATAACATCTCTGCGGAAAGTTTATCCAGTTCGGTATGTTATGTGTGTGGATTAGCGAGAACCGAATTTTCGTTCACTCGCCGAGCGAAATATCTCGTCCCCGTTGGTTAAAGCCACGGCTGATGACAAAAAGTGTGGAGAGAACATGGGGAATATTCAATACCTGCGTCTTTCGATCTGCGTAGGTATACGCGTAGAGAGAGAGAAGGAGAGACCCTCGACCCTCGACCCTCCGAATCCCCGGACCGAATACCTCGGCGCTGCCTCCGATTTATTATTTGCCGAACGATTTGTCATTTGCGCATCACCCTCGAGTGGCGCTTTGTGTGCTTTTAGGATCGGGAATATCGGAGCGGTGTCGCGCGCCGAGATATTCCGACGTTGGCTCATGTTTTTTTTTTCCTCTCGGTGATTCTCGACGGCGGATGTATAAGTACCGCTCGACAGATGAGATTTGATCGCGATAAATATTCTTATCTACCGCGCGAAAAGAGACGCTGATCCAACAAACCAAATCATTCCGTAAGTTTTTTCCTCGGAAAATTGAATCAAATTCTTTCAATCTTTCTTTTACACGGTAGAAGAGGACCCAAAAATTATTATTGTGAAAAAATTAACGCACCGAGAATTCGTCAATCTTTATCGGAGATTTATAGAATAAATATAGTTGAAGCGCACTGCCGGCGTGAGTTCTCAGTGTGTCTTCCTGCTGATGCCGTCGGAGGGAAGTTTATGCCAGTTAGCGCGATACATGACAGTCTGATGGCGGGCCAAACGAAGCGAGGGCGAAGTGAAAGGCCCGACAATGCGGGCTCAATGAAGTCAGCGCGAGAGACGCGGAGACCCCGGTGGTATATCGTTGCACTACGGAGCGGATATGCGTCATGGGACAGCGTGCGTCAGTTTTAATTAGCGCGCGCTCGCGCGCCAACATCGATGCCGGGTAACCATCAAATATCGGACCGTCGACGCGTAACGATCGTTAATAAAATTCCGCGTGTGCCGCCGTCGGCCGGGGCCGTCCGTCGGCCATTTGCGCAAAGTCGGGACGTTGCGCGATTATTTGTGTTCCATCGCGAAACGCATGAAGGGAAACGCATTTTGTCACGGAGGATGTTTTGGTCCTGACGTTATAGATTTTTTGTCAATCGACACGATCTTTATTTCAAATCGATTGAGTTTTCGCGAAAAATTCTCATATATTAGATTTAAAAATTCAAATGTCATCCTATAATACAATAATGTCAAATGTGTTGATAAAAATAACACTTCAACCTCAAGTCTTTTAATTTAAAATGATAGGATTATTTCGTCATTGGCTAAACATTCCTCTTTATTTGCTTTGGCGTCCGCATTCGATAAACACGGCGATAATTTCGGGACCGTGTAAAAGAGCTGTTACATCGTGCAGGTACATTCTCATTTTACGACAAAACGAAGCAGCCGAGATCAATGCCGCCGCGTTGTTGTAACCGGGCGCTTTACGTGCATTTTCTCTCGAAAATGTATTTTAACGTATTTTACTGCACTTCGCTAAATACATCGAACGAGCGCATTAAGGCGGAAAGTGAGCGGCTGTATGTTAATTGATCATTAAACTACACTGGAAATTAAACCCGATGTATATTGTACACGTATATACAGGGTGATTCGTATAAAGCAAACCGGTGCAAATATTTGCAAAAGTTGAAGATATAGGAAAAATTCTTTATAGAAAAAAATATTGAATACAAAGAGAGAAACGATTTTTTGTAAGTGGAGACATTAAAGAGATTTCGAAATCAATTTAGTTTTTTTTTTTAATGAAACTAATTCGTTATATAAATCGATTTTTTGCGATATTCGTAAAAAGTTACAAGAATGAGATGCCAAAAATTTTACGAGGTATATTGTTTTATGGAAACATGTAACAAAATCATGCTGCTTGTTGCAAATTAATTTTTTTTCTTAACAATAACTGTTTTCTTCGCACCAATTAAATCCCTTCATCATTTTCTGCATAAAACTTACTTCTTTATACGAATCACCCTGTATATACACACACACACACACACACGTTTAGAAAATACATCGCACCATTTGTGATGAATATGAAAAGCAATGTTTATACAATGCATTCTGTATTAATGCATAATTAACAGCAATATTGCAATAAATCGGCCATATTATATCTAAATTAATTTGTTTAAATTATTATTACCGCGAGCGTGTTCCCAAGGCAGGTGCACGTATATATGCATACGTATATACACATTCACAGCTGCCACCTAAATAATCAACAGCTCCGGCACCGACGGCGCAGGTGCACTGGGACAGACCCTGATGTCGCAATTTTCAAAAATTAAGCCGCGTGCAAGGCAAAGTGCTCGTTTGTATTTTCCTCACGGCGCACAGCAACGTAGAAAACCGCTCGAGCGGTTTTTCTCAGAAAGAAACGCATTATTTACATTATTAAAGGCAGGAGGAGACTGCGTGTGCATCTCGCGATTATAAATTTTTCGCAAAAAAAAAAAAACTATTAGCTGCGCGAGCGCAATATTTTGCAGACGACCGCGCTACAACATACAGGAACGTCGCCAAATACGGTATCGGCGGCGGATCGCTGACGATGACGGTTGTTGATGGTCGCTCGAGATATTTGCGCGCGCCATCGCGCAGTCTTGTCTATTTTAATTATCATCAAGCGCGCAGGTCCGGGTCCGATAAGCATTTACCGTGCCGTGGCAGAGAAGAGAGCCGCATGTGCACGCGGTTCGATGAGCGTGTCGATAGCGGGCGAAATGCGGGCTCGCTACCGCTGCGCACATGCGGGCTCTGTGCATTTACTACCATCGCCACCAGGCTCTCGCCGTTCTATGAAGCTGTGGCGATGCGTGAAGTTTGACCCGTCGGCACGCACACGCTCCGTATGTATATACGCACGCCGAAGAAAGGCGCGTGTGTTACTACGTTGGCGTGTGCAACGCAACGAGCGGCGTGAAGGCTCGCGGCGCGTGACGAAACGATATGTGTGCGCGGTGTTGATGACGTGTGGGTGAACGCGACCCGTGTTGCGATCGTAAGCTTTAATCAGATTTTAAATTAGATGCGCTCAGTTTCAGCGGTGTATTGAACTCGGAACGGGTTCAGAAAAGATTTACGACGAATCGTTTTTTTTTTTTTCCACCTGTCTTCGATTTGTGATTAACGTGTGTGCAGCACGGAAGACCGTGCGATCGATTTCTACCGTCTTTGAAAAAATTTTTTTACCAGTAGTCGATTCACGGTGGCTCGGTCTGAATACAAATTTTTCGTTGGTATTTCAAGAGCCGGATGTACGAGCGCGAGAAATTTGCTGCGCGGTGTGTTTTCAACGTCGTGCGAATTAATAAGATCTCTGGTATCTGGTAATTCCCGCGAATCATCTGATTAAGCACTGCCATCAAGCCTCTCGACGACCACCACGTAGTGAAACATAATATCAAAGATAGACCGCGGTATAACCTCCGCCTTGCATTCAGTTTCGCGTGTGTACACGTTAATGACGTTGGTGTCATTGCGCGTATACACAAGATTGATATGAATGGACGATATGTATGTGCTTTCAATACGCAACGTCGCTAGATACGATTCTCGGAAGAGATTGCATACCATATACGTGTGTATATATATTTTACATACGTTATCCCATTCGCGTCTCGAATGATAATAATTCAACAGACAAAACAGACGCGACGTGTGTGCGTTTCAATCGGTTTATCATATCCGTTTTGTATCGCGAAATGGAGATTTCGTTATTTTTTTATTTTTAATAAATTAAATGTCCACAAAAGAAAGAGCCTTGAAAAGTATTGAATTTTCTCTTTTCCGACGGACCCTCCCCCCCCCCTCCCGTGTAAAACCGCACGGGAGTGCAATGCTCTCGTGTAACAAAGCGAAAAAGAACGCGCGACCTCGATTGTATCGACAGTGTAAAGAGTATTATCAGCGACTCATCGGCGAAGTGCCAATCCATAATGCACGAGAGACGGGCCCCGGAGTCTTCCGCGTGCGAAACGTTTCCGCGGGCACATTCGGTTGCGCATTTTTGCGAGCCATTTCGAACACGAAAATGTGAATTCCACTATGTGACACGATTCTATGGGAAGCGCAAATACGAGTTCGCGGCGAATTCCGGGTTGCCGCGCCGCGCGAAAAAGTTCTCGCGCGGAAATATGAGTAACTCGTGAAAAATCTATTCGACGACGTGACGTTTGCGCGACATATATGTAGGGTATGTAATCCGTCGTACGGTCTGATCCTGCGTTCGGATTTTCCGCTTTTCGAGTACAGTCGCGGGTTATCGCCTCGGCGAGACGTCGGCAAGAAGAAAAACGCGCCCGGAAACTGCACAAGACGCCGTTTGAAACGAATCCGATGAAGCGAACCGCCGACACCGCGGAGTTCTTCTCTCCCTCCCGAGTGTAAATCACAGTCTCTGGCGCGAATCCACGAATCCGATGAAGCGAATCGTCCACTTGCCGACGCGAGACTCGCAAACATCTTATTGCATGTTTTCTCTCTCTCTCTCGGAGCATACCGGAGAATCTAATTCCGGCTTAGACCCCATGTGCAAAACGAGTGCAGCGGTTGCCGCCGCGTGTACAAGCTCTTAACGACGACGGGGGCGCGGCGTTTTAATTTATCATCCGGCGCGTGAGTCATCGTCACGTCGACGGATTGAGTCGATTTAATTAAATTAAAAGCGCGTTCGATCGCCGTTTCGTAACTTATCGCGATTAAAGAGTTTCCGCGAAACAAAGAGTTTTCCGCCGTGGGAAAAGGATCTTTTATCGTCCAACGATATTAGATGCGGACGAAACGACGACCGGCGGCGTGCGATCGAATTTGACGTGACCGTGGGTTGATAAAACCCACCCGTTTGTCGGCGCGATAGAAGTTACCACGCGCGGCCGAATACCGACCGAAGGGTAACCGGCGCGACGCACGTGCGCGAGTACGTAAAAGTGCGCGAAAAAAAATGCGTATTCAAAATGGATTCGCGATGATGACCGCGCAGCGATGGGAGAGTCGATTCTATAGGTTGAAATTATTACGTGAAATTTTCACGCAAGAGAGAGAGAGAGATCGGTACTGCAGTGCGAAATTTCCTCGCGCAGAATTACCGTTGCGTAGAATCGCGAGATTATTTTCTGCGAGCGAAGGAATTAAAGTATTAAACGCAACAAACGAAATTCAATAAATTGTTCGAGAAAAAAAAATTATCCGGGATTCGTCTGTGTTATAATCGTATATTTCACGCGTGTGCGATATATGTGCGCGCCTTGTTGTTCTTTCGAACAATAAGCTTTTCATTAGTGCAGCTACAATAGAGTTTTAAAACCCCCCGACGGTTCTCGAAATTGAAAAATCGAAACGCGACGCGAGTTTAATCAAACGCGAGTGTAATCGAAAATCCAGCTATTTTTCGTGAAAATCGTAATAGAAAACGCGCGTTCGTTAACGAATTTCCGATAGTTTTCCTATCGTTTTGTGCGTTCATTCTTCCGCGATTTTTCCCCACTTAGCAAATTCCATCTAATGTGCACTTTTGCGCGCGAAGCGTCAACGCGTGCGATCTTTCACTTACTTTTTCAAGCACAAATTCGGCAGAAAGAAAATGAGACCAGAGAGAAGCAATCTGTGCGTTTTCCGAATTTATTAGAAATGTTGCGAAACATGGTAGGTATTTCACACGGTGCGTCCGTGGTGAAATCTAAGTAAAATGGGTTACGGAAGCGTGCTCGCTTGTCGGGCAAAACGCATTGGAGGCCAACGGCACGGAATAAACGCCCGCATATTGAATACTGTTGCGCGCGAATGGTGTAATCGAATATTATTCATAAAATGTGTGGGAAAGCAAGCAGTTTCATAAACACGAACTAAAAGCTCGGACTTTCCATCCGGGGCGTATAAATATACGCGCTCTCTCTCTATCGCGATATATTTCATAATATACGCTTCCGATTTCCGTTCTACGAGTCGCTCCGAAAGCGACTTTGCGCCGGAAAATATCGTTGTTTGTACTTCGCGAGAATTAATTTAATAATAATTTATGTTTATATAAAACGCACATATTCAAACGGCAGGAAGAGCGATCAAATCGAATCGCGCGAGGATGCGAAAATAATCTGACGCTGCTCGATTCTTCATTTTTATCTCGAAAGATTTTTCTCTTTTTTATCTCGCGCGCGAAATCACACACACACACACACACATACACACTGCATGCGATCGCGGCGCAGCTGGACGCCGAGCTACGCACGTGCACCTTTCATAAATTGAAGAGATACGAGAAAGAGCGAGAGAGAGAAACGATACGTGATAAAGAAAAGCTCGTTCATGCTGTCTCTCTCTCTCTGTCTCACGACCAATAACCTTCCTTGTTCTGCGAACAATCGTAAATCGATGTTACGTTTCCTCTTTTTCTTCTTGCAATCCAGCATTCTGACATCGTCACACTCTCTCTCTTTGTCCCACTCACGCGCGCATTTATCTGTCATTCTCTCCCCACCTCACTGTCTCTTTCTCCTTCTCGCTGTTTTGCTCTTTTTTTTTCTCTCTTTCTCTCTCTCTTTCTCGCGCGGTCTTGCGACACTAGACCGCGGCCAAGAGGACGGTATGTTCATTTATAATCTATTGCAGACTCACCCGTTCATACTGCCGTCAGCTCCCAGCGTCGACGAGCCAGCGCGATTCTTCTCGGGATGGACGCGAGGTTAGGTCGGCCGCCAGCACGTCGGCTGTCGCACGTCGTCGCAGCTCGCAAGCACCGCCGCCGCTCGTCAGCACGGCTGCGTGTCAGCGGTGAAGCGCGTTGCGGGAGAAAACAACAGGTTGCATGTAACTAACCCGGGCTGTGAACGTCGCGCCGTCGTGTCGCGGAGAGGTCGGCGCGAGCGATGGCGACGGGAGAGGACGCGGTTACACGACGACAACGTCAACGACGAGAGAGGCGAGAAGAAATCCGTCGGAAGAATTGTAGCGACACGATTCATTCGACGAGCCGCGGCTTCGCCGTGCAACGACGTTACGTCCTTCGCGTCTCGATTCTCGCGCTCCGTCGTATTTTTTCTCTCTCTGTCTTTCGCTTTCGCGAATAACACGCTCCTTCTTCCCTTCTCCCTCTCTCTCTCTCTCTTTTTATGCAGCACGCGCGTATGTTTAATTTCGCGAATCGTCACCGCCGGCCTGTCGCCGCGTGCACGAGAAGGAGCGGCGGCGACGCGATACACCGCGATACCCCGCGACACTCGCGATAACGATTACCCGTCTGCGGCCAGAGCGGATAACGCGAACGGTACTCGCGACAAGAGAGTCATGTACCGCGGACGCGCCGAGATGCGTCGAGGATGAGATACACGCACTCGCGATAACGCGGAGACGTGGGAAAATTTCGCGAGAACGCGACACACAGAACCGAAGGCGGACACGCGCTGCCACTTTCGGCCTGCGCCGGCCGCAAAAGGTGCATCGCCGCGCCTGATGCACGCGCTTTCGCGCTACCTGCTGCCATCTCGCGGCGAAGTGTCATCTCGCTGAACGCGAGAGACACGAGATTAAATGACTATATATGTGGTGTGCACGTTGTTACATTGTCTCGAAAAAATGACAGTTTGTTCTCTTTTTGCATAGTTGGCTTTTGCAAAGTTATTATATATTTTCATCTTTTTTTTATTGAAAAATATTTTCACTATATTGGAATCTACTTTATCCGTTGCCGCCAGAACAGAACAGATTCTTACGTGTGGAATCTCTTAATTATCAGTCAATGCTAACACACGTCGTACAACAACAATTGATATGTTACTATTTTTATAACGTTTTCATGCGTTAAATTTATGTCAATTTTGTAACTTAACATCTTGCGTATAATTACATTTATGTTAATACATTTTGCACATTGATAAAGTCGCAAATCAACTGCTCGATGATTGCCCTTGTACTAATTTAAAATCGATTTACTGTGAACATTTTTATTTTCCATAATGTTTACAATCCATGAAGATATGCTCGTGATAGATAAAATGACAGCGAGAAAAAAGGCTGTACAAGCCAATATATAAGTTGTTCGTATATGTCTTTTTTTTTTATTCAAAGCCAAAAACTTCCAAATGGCAGTCATGTTTGTTATGTTTTGTGGTGTGCAAGTTTCAGTGACAAGCAGTTTTCGACGAGGTTGACTTCATGATATTTTTGCACCTAAGGATGACACTGTCCGGATGACACTCAAATATTTCATTATAGTTAATTCAGTAATTCTGCTTTCTATCTTTGTGAAACCACTGAAGAAGATCCCAACCGGAAATTGAAACGTTTGAAAGTTTTTGGCTTTGAATAAAGAAAAGACATGTGCGAATGAACACCTTACATACTGGCTCGTACAGCCTTTTTTTCTCACTACTGTTTACAATCCATATTTACAATCCATTGTTATCACACACGTCAAATACAGTCAGTCGATCGCGATCCTTCATATCAATCAACACTTTTCCGCACGGCATCGTCGTGCAATATTCGAACGCGTCGTTAATACGATGCAGACCGAAAATCGCGGAGATGCGAGGACGAATTACGCATTCCGACTGATAATCCAATAGATGCTCCATAGTTTCTCTGAAAAAAATAAAACCTTATCTAATCCCAGACTGATTAATTGTATCACACGCGCGATTAATTATTCAGCCGTGTCTGTCGCATTTTGTCAAACCTGTACACCAACGTGTCGGCGACTTTGTAATGTTCCGCGGAGACCGCGAACATCGTGTAATTCAACAACGTGGGATAAAACGTGGAACATCGCCTGTTCCGAGCGGAACCGAGAAAAGCGACCAGACCGTCAGTCTCCAAACTAAAAAAAAAAAAAACAATACATATCTATGTGTAATGTCATATGTCGTAATAGACTCTCATGTTCCTGGATGTCGCATAGTTTGCGCGCGATAATATATCGATAGAAAGTTATTTAATTTTTATTCGGAACAGAGTAAACGCGTAAATTATTTTGTTTTGTTAATTTTAACGAGCGACTTTCCGATTTTACTAACATACTTCTTGCGATAAAAGGGACTATTGTGTAAACAGAGAGTTTTCTTGCACAATGGTGCGTTAAATTCAATTTGTTTTTAAAAAAGCGTGCGAATCTGTTCGTTTAATTCGCGTTCGTTTAATTTCGCACCATTCGATGATGCTGTCGAAGGTCGATCCGTTCTCGGTGTCGATTATCACGCGCACTTCTTCCTTCCCGCTGATTTCTTTTACTTCGCACGGCAAACATTGTCTGTTGTCGTCGCGTATCACCGCTGCGCCGAGATCCGTGTACAGCTTAGCTTGTCTGGCGTCTCTGCATACAGCGATCGGCTAAAATGCGAGAGAAAGAGAGAAATTCGTGCGTTTCGATGAACAGAATTATTATTTATGGCGCCAACATTCTCAAAACGTTGAAAATGAGTGAACGTCATTTAATTACACACGGATTGAAACACATTCCTCGACAAAGAGAAATTTGCCGCGCAATTTTCTATTTTCTTTCCGTTTCGCGGAAAGAGAAAATATCAATATACCTTCGCTCCGAACACTCCGGCGGCAAGATCGATGACGGCCAGGGCAGAACTCGAACAACAACGCTCGGCGTTGACGAGAAAGTACTCGCTCGTCTGAAGGCGAGCCCGACGGCCCATCGTTAGCAACGCCGAGAAATAATCGTCCGTGACGGCCGCCGCGTTCTTCGCGGACACTCGTCTCATTAATCTAAACACGTCCTAACATTTACGGTCGACTCGATTACTCTCACCGATCGGTAATACTCGCGAATCTGTAAATTATGATCTCTCGCGCGAGAATATCTATTGTGTCTGAAAGAGAGAGCAAGTCTCCGACGCTCTACTTTCGGAAAGGAATATATGCGCTTTGTAATTACTCTGTAATGAGCCAGACAGCTTTCGGCCAGACCGCCGCAGACGGGATAATTGTGCACGACGACCTCCTCGGTTATCTGATAGCCTGTTCGCTCGTGTGCCAGTCCGCCCATCTCCAGAATGTTCCCGGACACCTCGAAACCGAGGACCGCGGCCGATTTCGGAACCGCGCGGTGCTCGCCGCGCCACAGCAGCACGTCGCTCCCGTTCAGTCCGCAGAAACGCACGTCCACGCGAACCTTTTCGAAGAGAAGGGAAAAGAGAAAAAGAAAAAAAGGATAGCGCGGAGAATCAGGGTGGCGGATAAACGAGCGACGCGCGGATGTTGCGAGCGAGCGGAGAAAGCGTCTGAATTTCAGCCGCGGACTTTTTGACCTTCGACTTCTCCGAGCGTGCTCGGATCGCGAATCGCTCGGTTCTCGAGTGAAAGCGAGATTTTCACGAGGCGTCGTGAATTTCCATCGGGATCGCGGAACGATGTCGATGGGAACGATGTTGATGTGACATTATGACGCATAATGCGCGGCGTCAGGGTTCACCGACGGGTCGATATTTGCCTCGCAAATATCGAGCTAATACCACGTATTGCCACATGTCCGCAGATCCGCAGTTCCGCGTGGCGAGCAGGAAGTAGCAGTGTTCAATTTGCGGTGAAACGAGAGATACACAGAGAAAAGAGATTCTAATTGAAGAACTTCGGATTTCCTCGGAAAATAGCGCGGCGCGTAACGCGGCGTTAGCGAACATTGCGTGAGAAATATCTTCGACTCTCAATGTCAAATTACTTCGAAGTGTTTCGAAGTAATTTGAGAACCTGCGTTGGCTTAACCGCCTCTTCGGGAATGCACTCCAGTTTCAAATCGCGCGGTCCACGCAGTACCGCGGCCAGAAGTTTCCTTCCGGTTTGCGTGCTTCGCGGCGATTCGATCGCCTTCCTAATCCTTTCTAACAAACACGCGGCCAATGCGATTTTGCCGTGTCGCACAAATGCCTTTAGACTTTTCTCAGACGCGAGTCGCGGCTCGGTAATTAGCTTCATAATTCATAACCTGTTATCCGGACGGTTTTCTATAAATTCCTTCTTGCGCGAAAAAAGAAAAAAAAGACGAGAGAGAACCTATCGCGAACGGAGTCGATCGATCACGTTTACTTTCTTCCCGATGCGCACAGTCGCTTGTTTTTGTAAAAATTACAAGATTGATAATCTCCAATGAGTAATTAATATTATGAATTTATTAATATTTTTAAGAATTATTGTATTTGATTTATTATTATTATTTAAAACGATTTTTACTTGACACAAATTACGTGTCTGTAATTATTGTAAACACGTTATACGACACACGTAATAATTTTCGTTTGTTATAATTGATATTATAATAAGGGGCTCGAAGAAAAACAAATAATAAAAAGTAAAAGACCAAAAAAAGAGCCTGTAGTCCAGAACAGAGTTCAAATATAATATGGACGTTCAAATATAATAAAAAACCCAGTGTGTTCCGGACGTTTCGATCATTAATTTAATTGGTGATCATCTTCAACACTGTTACAATATATTAAAATAAAAATAAATATAAGAATAAAAAAATATTTCTTTTGTTAATTTGCTGTAGCTTTGATTTTTTATATTTTTCATATCAAAAATTGTCTACTTCGTAGCTGTGTGTCAACCTTCTCTCTTACAGTCTAACGCAAGTAATCTCATGAAAGGCAACAAGAGCTGGCCCTTGGCTCTCTCTTTCTCTCTTTCCCTCTCTTTCTCGGTCTCGGTGTAGGGCGGCTCTAGCACGCGCGTTCGACCTTCTGCCCGCTTCTAAGATCCCCATAAGGTTGTTTATCTATTCGCTGCTTTTGGCATTTAGCCCTCACGTTTGTCCCAAGCTAGACCCGCTTTCAAGTGGACGCACGAGGGTTCGGAACGCGAAAACTATTCAGTCCGGCGCGTAGAGTCATCGTCATAACTCACGCCTACTCGTTTCCTGTTCCCTGTGTCGCGTAGCTGTGCAACCGTCCGACTCGGTCTCGCCGAGATGGTCTCCTGATCATGTGAGGCCAGGACGCCTCAACTTTGGCGCAGGCGTCCTCGGGAGCACCTGGCTCCGATCGCGGCTGTTCTTACGAGGCCGCCGGCTCTGTCGCACTCGTCTTATATACTCCTAATCGCATGCGCCGCCCGGTTCAGTTCCTTCCGCTTGTAAAAAGTGAATACGCGCGCGGTCAATAGCATCCGCTCGACCGGCCTGGCGCGAAACTCGCGCTAGGCTCGTATAAATCCAATCGGACGTGGATTCGATACCGTTTGCACGAGCATCATGCGCGCGAAAAGGTGAGTGGGTGCGCGCGGGAAGACGAGGGGGGGGGGGCGAGTTGTCATCATCTTCGGAGACTGAAAGGAGACGAGTCTCTCTTGCCGTCTTCCTCTCGTAAGGACCGCCGTGCTTTTTATAGTATCCTTGGAAACCAGGATTCGTTCGAACACTGCTCGAGCGTGACTAATCGGTCGATGCCCCCCGCGCGCGCGATTCCGCGACGCGAGGTGCGCGCACGTGAGAAATGATGGCGCGTTTATGCTGCCCTGATGGAGCGCAGTCTGAGTTTGGTATCAAATGGCTGCCGATACGACTCGATGACGAGGCGAGATTCCGCGTCGTCATCTTGCACGCGGGATGAGAACAACGATGGCACCATAGACGGAAATGCGCGGACGTATGTACTCCATATTGCGCATTTCTCACTCGCAATTTGTAAGTCTTTGTTTCTTCTGGGTACGGTCTGTGTATTGAATTTCTATCGGGAACAAAGAGAAATTTTCTGCGATTACGTCTGATATAACTAAATCATTTATTATTCAAATCTATCCGGTAATAAATTATCAAAAAAATCTATCTCTTTTTTTATCGTTCTAGAATGTAACATTCTGTATAAACATAGTAAAAAAGTAAAACACACTGCGCACGCTCATATTTCTCGAGTATATTCGAGAACATGTCGCTCTCGACCGGCACTTTGGACGTGTCTAATAAAGCGTCCGTGTTCCGTTCGCACTTTGTTCACGTAAGAAACTACAGCATCGTCTTCTTCTCGAGAAGCCATAGTTAAAAGTGAGCGAACCCATGGACGACGACGTCTTAGCGCGTTTGATCGCATCGCCTCCGTCTTCTCGTGCACTCCTGATCGGCTCGCAGTCCCACTTTCTTTCAAAGCCGCTGGAGCGGCAAATCTTTTTACCCTCCGGGGGATTAACAAAGGGCGGCCGATTAGGCACTCATGAGCGATCCTGTGGCCTGATGTGCTCCCGATCTTTCTGGAACCGTCTTCAGGGACGAGCGCACCCTTCGGATACTCGCGTACGTCGTTTCTGAAGGGTGCGCGGGCACTGGTCGATGATGGAAATTGAACTTGCGCATGCCTCATTCACACGGGCGGAGGTGCATGCGGGATTCGATGCAAGCTATATATCATACTTCAACGCGAACTGGCGCACACGATAGCCAAACACACTCGAGAAACATCTTAATAGCAAGATATTAAAAATATAAACTGCATTGCACAGAGTAAACTTAAAATTAAAAGAAAGAGAAAAAAGAAATAAATACAATAAAGCACATAGAAAATATAAACAACAGCAAAAATTGCAACTGCAGTTTTCGACGTTACGATGTTGAAACCGCGGCGCAAACGGAAACATTTCTCGCAAACAAAAACAACGAGGATGCGATTCTCAATTCATCGTCACGATATATCTTTTTTTAATCAAAGGTGTGACTCCTGAGGGATATATACGTGTACTTTGCATAGCCGTATGCTTCCCTGATCGCAGGTGTTTCGTATTACACGTGGCTGTAAACGATGTAACACCCTGGACAACGTCGACGGCGATCGGCGGCGGTTCCAGCTGCGGTTTCGTTCTCCGTTTATAATCGCGGCCCGACGCTCGTGCAAAATTAGCATATTAATAAGAAAGACGGCGACAGCGGCCAGGATAGTAGGATGAAACCGCAGGAGAACCCGGTCTGTGTGTGTGTGCGATTCCTGGCCCCGACGAAAGCCGCCGAAGATCCTTCGAGCCTCCTCGCGCGCTCTGCATTCCTGATTACCGAGTCTCCGCATTTAGAACTCAATGGAGCGGAACTAATTGCCGTCATTATGATGTCGGGAATTTTAACGGCGAACACACGAAGGCCACGCGGATGCGCACGGATGCTCAATCAGGCGCGCGTCAATGCGCGCACACGCTGTTCTATACACGCTATCAATAACGTGTTTCTATTTTTTATTTTTCTATCGTTGTTTGGTCGTTACACGTTTTTAGATTTTATCTGATATTTTGTGCGATATTTAAACAAATTGTGATTTTTTTTAAATAATTTTTTTTTCAACTGCAAACTTTCTTTCTTGATAGAAGAAAAGTATCGATGCAATATGTGTATTGTTGTATTTTAATAGCGCGCGCGTTGCAAAAGAACGTTTCGCGATGTTTGTTTAATCGCGCTCGTAATTGTTGATCGAAGATAATTCCGATGCATGCAAAACAACCGATATTTCAGAGAAACGATAAAACCCGGCCTTTCCGTCGGCAGACTCCGCGATGATGATGGTCTCCTGTTAGCGCGGATATCACTTTTCATTTTTTTCATATCTCATCATCGGGTTTCTGTAGTTTGTGGAATGAGAAGTAGGCAGAATGAATAACCGTTTTTACGATCCCACGAAAAACCCTCATCAAAAGATCTTATTTCTCTTACCCGACGACGAGGTGAATGAAGAAGAATCGTCGTCATGCGTTGCCACGTTGCTGATTCGAAAAGATTTAGCGATAAGATCCGTGTATTCTCTCGAATAAAGTGACACAAACAATATAACTTTTTTTTTGTTGCATTCGTGTCATAAACTTTTATGCTATTTTTACGTACATTCAGCGAAGAATAAACGGGAGAAATGAAATAGACGCATGCGGTTTTCTAACAGGTGATGTTATTTGTTGCGCGCCCTTGGTCGAGCTGCACCCTTCCGCGAAGGGCTGCAACCCTGATCTGTCGTGTATCGCAAATCGCTCTCCGGCTTTCGTTTTACGTCCCTTACATAACAATCTTCGTCGCGTTCCCTTCCCGTTCGCGGCCGGGAAATAGCTTCGGATCGAGATACGTTCCTGATGAAAGGTGTATCGCGATAAGGTGAACTTGCGCGCGTCGTCTTTGGCCATCATTTTCGTCGGTCATTTGGGGAGAATTATCTTGGTGATATCTTTCCCGGAGCGAGCGCTGCGCTTTAGTTCCTCGTGATAATGCGTTCCTGCTTCTCCATGTTTCGTGGATTACATCGACGGCACCGTGTACGGGAAGAAACGGTGTTGTAACAACACGAGGCGCCGATTAACATGCAAAACGGACAAACACTGTATTCGCGACCGAACGAATACATTATGTGCGCGATATCGAATAACATATCGGCATCATAAAAGCGATATTATATCGAGAGAGGAAGGGAGGGAAGGGGAAAAGAGAGCGACGACGCGTCGCGAGGCGCGAAGAGCCGAGAAATGTTGACGGGGGGAAAAAGCGCATCGATGCCATATTACATGCGCAGTGTAAACAACTCTATTACATCGACGTAGCAGGAGAATAAACAGGCCGAGGAGGTGCTAAGGCGGGAAACCGCGAACCAGAGACGCATATTATCGCGAAACGAGGAGGTAATCCGCTGTCGTCGTCTTTCATTGTGTATGCGTAGCAAAGATCGCAAATTGTCTAGCTAGCACTGGAATAACGAAATAACGACGCTACAAACTATCGCGCAATTCTGTAAAATACAAGCAAGTGCGGCATACACTTTATACGTGATAACTTTTAATGATGTTGAAATAATATTAAAATAATGTGTTGTTTTTCATATTCCACACGATTATAATATATTTAAATCGGCGATACTTAAGAATTTCTCTGTGAACACAACCTGTGACGGAAAATTATTGAATGTATCGGAAGTTTCGGTAGCGCAATATGTTTTCTTACGAACAAACGAGTCGAATGAAGTAATTGCTAGTAATTTAATGTGCGCGAAGTTGTGATAAGTGTTGGAGGATGTTCAGAAACCCGCAAAACGTAAGCTCGGTCAACGAAGGCCGATACAAGATAGAGATTCATATCTCTCATATGTTACAAGATAGGAGAGTAGAATGCGCAGGAGTTATAGTTATGACGCGGCGTCATATTTTCATGGCACGTGTGTTATCCTCCTAAGCAAGATCTCCGTTCGCCACCCGCTGTCTGACTTCATTAGAAAACTAGTCGCACGTGAGAAAGCAAAGTAATTGTTCTTTGAATATTATAAAATTTTTTTTTGTATTATCATTGCTTGGTTTGTAACAAATTACACGCGTTTGTGAATTAAAAAAGTAATTTTTCTGTAAGAGATATGTGACAATACAATATTTGCATATTTGAAAACTAACGCGAAGTAGATAAACGTGTTTTTTTACGTTTATCGTAACAGTAAAAATATATAACTGCTCGTCTTGAATGTTCTATCCCTTTTCTACCTTTGAACTATGATAGGATCCTGATCAACAGGACCCTGTATATGTTTTACGAATTTTCTACAGCTTGTAAAAAATTCAAAGCTGTGAAAAATTCGTAAAAACGTGACCATGTTGATCAGAACTTTAGCATATAGTTAAAAGGTAAACATATATATATATGTATATGAAACAGAACGTGAGAGAAAAAATGAAGGCTGTGAGAGATTCATAAATCGTACCGCGTTGATCAGGATTTTATCATAGTTCAAAGATAGACAAGAGATAGAACATACAAAAGCATACATAGTTACATGTTATTGTTATGTGTGTCTCTTTTTCTGTGTCTCTCTATGTCTACTCCATATTAAAACTAGCTGAAATATGTACCTCTACACCTCTTTAAGTTTTTTAAGATTAAAAAAAAAAATAAGCAGTATAAGCAGAAAAAAACAATATAATCTCCACGGTGGTGAGAACCGATCGCTGGATATTTTGCGGATAAATATATTTAAATATATTTATATTTTTAAGAGTGTAAATTCTTACACATTATTTTGAATTGAAAACTTTCAAGAATTTACACTCTTAAAAATATAAATATATTTAAATATATTTATCCGCAAAACATCCAGCGAGCGGCTCTCACCACCGTGGAAATTTATTACTAGGATTAAACCGTATGAGCCTTAAATATCTTAATCCGTTTAAAAAACAATATAATTTAACTGCAATAATAATTGTTTTAATCACAAAATATTATCCGGAAATGATTTACGCATTTAACAAGTGACTTATAATAAACTCGATGTTTAAGCGCAATACTAAAGAGCTCAAGCAACAATTTTATTAAGCACCGTATCTTTGGTTATCGATGTAATGCCATATCAGGAGATCACATCGTCTGACGACGACGACGTATAAATTCTGCAACATCGTTAATCAATGTCAGGACTTCAAGGGACGCAGGTATCAACATTGATTCTCTCGAGCTGTGCCCTTTAACCCTTTGGCTTACCTTTTCGATGTAACACAGTATCAGGGGTGCAAAATTCAAGTGTAGGTAAATGTCTAGTATATATTCTTGATCAATAATATTAGAAACTTCATCCCTCCCTTGAAGTACACATACAGATCCTGTTTTCACCCGCGCACATTGCTCTTCTATCTTTCGAAGTAACGATCTTCTTTCAAACGTATTATCGAGGATGGTAAAGCGACTGTTGCGGCAAATCAAGACCAGATTATGCACTTCGCACAATGTTGCATTCCTGCCCTATGTATACATACACATATATTTGTATCGTACTATATCGGCCATTCAACTTAGTGCGGTATCAGGATATCACTTTTCGAGACAGAGGTATATTCTCTTGTTTTATGCTCTTTAACCTCTTGTCGAATTACTGTAATATAGTATCCGGAATGCAAAATCCGAATGTAGGTAAATGTTGTAATATATTCTTGATTATTGTTTAATATCGCGGTACGTATTTTTTTCCTCTCTCTCTCTCTCTCATTTTTTTCACAGGCCAGTCAAGCGTCGCTTTATTTGTACATGGGCAGGTTTTTCTCTTTCAGTGTGTATCGGCTTTCCATATAAACGGGGTAGTAAAATATTTGTAAAATCTGCAACATTGCAAATCGATACCAGGATGTTACACCGCGCGAAGTGTATCTTGTTTTCTCATATATGAAACCACACCCTTTCGGTCACCTGATGTAACGCGGTATCAGGAATCTAAAATTCGAGCAGGGTGTGTGTCTGCGAGAGAAAGTCAATAGACTCGCATCTCCGACAAAGCGAGCGAGGAAACAGCTGGCAACTGAGTGCAGCAGCAGCCGCAGCAGCGGCAGCAAGTGGTCGACGACCTTTCGCGATCTCGTCTCGCGCGCCCGTTCGTCATGCAGCACAGCAGCGAGTTTCTTCTCGCCGGGATCGTCTCGCCGAAGAGAAGGCGAAGTCTTCCGGCAGCGGCTCTTGACACGACCCTTTCGAGGAACTTGTGAAGGAAGAGCGAGAGATCGCGACGAGCGCCGGAGGAAGAGCGCGCGGACAGCGAGAAACGAAGATGTGAAAAGGGAGGAACGGAGGGGGGGAGAGAGACACATCCCAAGGCCAAACGAGCTCCAGCCGACTCCTGGGATCCTGCTAAAAATGCGTGGGCGCGGTCTCCCCGAGGGCTGGCCGTGGCCGCCGAAGGTCGCACCCTTTTTCGAGAGGTTCGCGCGCGCCCGGCCCTTCCGACCCACCTCACGGTTTCTCGGCCGCGCCAACATCGCTCCGCGATATCCACGCCGCCCCGCCGATCACTCTCTCCTCCTTTCGCGTCGGTCGCTCGGGCCTTCGAAGCCACGAGGCTGGTCCAGGCTGACTCCCTTCGCCCTATCCTCGCCGCCAATTCCCCGACACCGGCACCCGCTGCCACAACGCCGGGACACGTTGTGCAGTGGCGGATTAGGTTCATACAGCGCCGAGGTTCTGAACACACTAAAAAAAGCTCTTCTTTATAAATATTTCCTCAAGCAATTAATTCTCTTTATTGTTCTTTGATCTGTGAGATTTTTCGAGAATAGTTGTGACAATTTCTTGTGACGTACCTAAGAAAAACTCGAAGCGCAGCAAGTGTCTCAAAATTCTATTTTACTCTTAATGTTCTCTTAAAAAACCTTTGAAGATACAAAAATAGAATATAACATTATCAAACTTGCTTTATAATTTTCTCGATTAATCATATCTGTTTTTATTTATTTAGAAATTTTAAAATATTTCACTAAACCCGCAAAATGATACATACCTGTTCGTGCCACACAGACACTTTTGGCGATTCACACGCATGCTCCCGCCCTCCCGTTCCGGTATCCAGGGTGTTCCATGCTGGAATACGATAAGCGATGCGCAATGCTCCCTGCGCCATTTATTAGGGGTTGGAAGGAATTCTCCACCCCAGCGGCGGTTTTCCGGGCGTACGCATGCTAAAAGGACGATCCGTAGGCACGGCCCGGGCGAGGACAAACGGGAAGGCTGGTCCGTGGGTGGCGACGGGGTGGTAACGGGGTGGCGACTTTGGAAAACGGGTCAATCGATTGTAAGCCATGGTGCTCGTGCGGGGGAGGATTGCAGAGGCCATATGAAAGACAACTTCGAAAATATGACACACTAACAACATCGCGCATCTCTTGATTTTATCTTTTTTTTTTTTTTTTTTACATTGCACTTGCTGTACACAAATTACGTTCATGTGTGAATCGTGAAACTGTTGAAGAAATGTGTGACAATAAAATCGATTCGATCTCAAAAATGTTAGATTTTTTGATAAATACACGATTTCTTGTTTACATTCATGTGACAAACAGCAAACGATTCTTCATGCAATGTCGTTGATCGGCTGAACTACTGGATCCGGCCGTTCGTTCGCGCAGATTTTGTCGAAAACACGAGTTTATTGACTTTCTCCAACAGACTTCGGTCAAATTTTGGATTCCTGATACCGCATTACATCAAACTGCCGAAAAGTGTAGTGTATATACAACAGGCAAGTATATGTAACAGTTTTGTAAATGCGATGTAAAATACTGTAAAGAGCAACGATGCAGGTTGACGAAGAAGAAGACGCACTTCGTGACGTTCTCGTGTTATTGATCAAGAATACATTTACCTACTTGCATTTTGTCTTCCTAATACCGCAGTAGACTTCGAAAGGGTAAAGCAAAGGGTAAAGCAAAGGATCGGAGATCGAGAAAATATAAAATGCTATTGAAGAGTGTTATCTTGATATCGAGGAGGACCGGCAGTTATTCGAGCTTATTTCGGGAATGCAAAGTAAAACGTAAAAACTTGTAGTCTTGATATAACGCCACATTGTACGTGTTTTTTCCTCCGAAGTTCAACTTCGCTCGTCAAACTCGCGTCTTTATTGAGATATCTCTCGTATTTACTTAATCACGACTGATTTTCTTTTTCTTCGATGTAATGCAACGTCGTGTCAACCCGTCGCTTTCCGAATATGCAACATCGGTTCTCTTGCGCCGGACCCTTTGTGACCCTTAAGCTTACCTTTTCGTTGTAATTCTAGAACAGGGTTGCAAAATTCGGGTGTAGGTGAACGCGCAGTATTCTTGATCAATAATATCAGAATTATGTTACTTCACACCGAAGTGACGAGCTTCGCTCGTTGATGCTATTTGGTCTTGCGATGTAATGTGGGATCAGGACATCACTTGCCGAGAAACGGTTCTCTCTCTCTCTTGTTCTTCGAGCCCTTAGATTCCTTGCTTTACCTTTTCGAAACACTACAGTACCAGGGATGCAAACTTCGAGTAGGTAAATTTGATCAATAATATCACAAAATGTCGTCACCGAAGTGCAACTTTGCGCATTTCGTGCTTTTCGATCTTTCGATGTAACGTAACAACGGAATGTCGTTTTTTTTTCCTAGAAAGAGAGAGAGAGAGAAAGAAAAAAACATAGATTCTCTCGTGTTGAGACTCTCGGACCGCCGCAACGAGTTGAAGTATTAGGGGTGCAAACTACAAAGTAGATGTTCTTGTTCTTGGTCAATAACATCAAAGTGTTCGTTTTCTTCTTTTCGGCCCCGTTATCCGCGTAGTATATTCTTCGGGAGCAAAACGTTTTAGTCATTTTTCGAAAACACAGGCTACATCAGGTTTCTTGTGTCAAACCCTTCAACCCTTTGACTTTACCTTTCCATTGTAATGTATTATCAGGGGTACAAAATTCGAGCGTAGGTAAACGTGTAGGGCACTTGATCAATAATATCGAAATGTCACTTCCTTCAAATAGAACTTCATTCGTTCTGTTCGATCTTCTGATATAATTCAGGAATATCACTTTTTAATATAACTTAAATCTTTTAAATTGGCCACTTTGTTTTGTCTTCATGTTTTCGAAACTGAATGAAGAAGAGAAAAGAGACTTTATTAACAATTATTTCATAGTTTTTAAATAGATTATTATATGTAATAATTAATAACATAAAAGATACATTTTTTTTCACGCACAAAGTCACACGGAAAAAAAAGTTTTGCTATTATATGGCCAGTAAGAAACATTTTTCGAGTCTATTGAAAATATTTTGTTGGCAAAATAAAAATCTCAATAGACGTAGCAACTTTTTCTTGCTGGCCATGTAGTAACTAATCCTCTCTTGCTATTCCAGCAAGATCTTCTCTTCTCAGCAAATCTTTTCTGTTTTGTTCGGAGCAAGAAATTCGTATGGCGAGCTATTTACTCTGCAATATTACGTTAAATTTGTCACGCTTATTCCATATGTATTAATTAATGTATTAATTTAATGTACATACCTTAATGTACATACCTTAAAAGGAAGAAAATAGATATATAAGTATATATAAATATATATTATACATATAAATCATTATTATATATTATATATTTAAATATATATCTAAATATAATTGCATATTTAAATATTATATATCTAAATATAAATACACGTATATTCCCTTCGGCATTGGCTCGTATCGATCTTAGTCTTTAATTTTCTTTTCTTATTCGTTTCAAGTAATCAAGAAATTTATGTAAATTTTCCGGAAAAAAACATTCTGACGTTAAGCGACATTTCCAAATTGCATTTAGTATTGACTGCATTTTACATACATGCATATATGTATTCACTTACATCGAAATTTTGCACCCTTTATTATATTACATCGAAAGGGGAGACCGAAGTGTCGAGAGGGATCGAAATGAAAGAATAACGCACACAGCTGTTCGAAAAGCGGCACTACATGCTTTGATCGAGCGAACGAGAAAAAAGCATACGGTTTTTGTATATAGATGAAGCGATGAACATGTTGCGTGAGGAGCGTTATGACGCTCTGACTATACCATATGTCATGTGTACATATAAAACTGCGAAATTCGCGGCGAGAGATTCGGTCGCGCATTTGAAAGAACCGCACCATAATCAGGCCGTGAATACAGACGCGAATAGACAGTTCCTTCAGGTTCCTGTGTTCCTGCTCAAAGAGCGGGGGCGGCTCCCGCGGAGGGCAGGCCGTCAAACTCGCGGGGCGGAACCCTGACATGAAGAGGCGGCGCGGAATCGCGGTCCGACACATACCGCGCGACATAGTTTTAAAATCCTCACGGATTCTCTTCACCGTTTGTCCATCATCCAGAAGAAGAATCTGATTCGTTGATCGGTTTGAAAAGAAAATTGCTGACGTGTGTCGGGCGAATGAATCGGCGACGGGAGGCTAAAGCCGTAGGCCGGGACGCGCGCTCGTCGTGCACGTTCAAAGAACGAAAGGCCGCTCCGGGGGAGAGACGGAAACGCCCAGAGGTTAAGGTGTACCCCAGATCTACGCCCAGAAGACGTGCCGTAGGAGGCCCTTCTTGCTGGGTGAACGCGCCGCGCTCTGATTACAGCGATTAGGCGACGGCACCGTGCTGGGCGTAGCGCGAATATCGCGTCTACAACGTGGAAGGCGGACTTTGGGACGGACCTGTGGGTGTTCGCTCCGCAAGCGCGCGCGTTGCTACGTCGCTATACTTGAATCGGGAACTATACTTTTTCCTGCTGCGTCATGTAGCTCGTCATTTGAAACAACGATCGAGAAATGCGCTTCGTTCGAACGTCGTGCGCTCACGTTCGAAGCAGTTTAAATATCAAAATACGTGTGTGTATGAAATTGGAGAGAAGTTAAAGAAAAATGAAACAACAAATTAAATCGTCTTTATACGATTTCTGCGCGCGAAAAATAAAGTATCTATCACACTATATACATACACTTACGTACGTATACATTATACTTGCTATTTGTATTTAAATCAGATATTTATCCGCGAGATAGTCAATCGTATGTCATGGGATGTTCCATTATAAATTCGCTTTCAAATGTGACTGGATAAAGGGCTGGAGATGACGGGGGTCGCGTGTCGGCTCATTTCTACCCTAACAACGAATCGCTCGCGATGATTCAGGCCATTAACATCCCACCGAACCGCCCCCTGGCGGGGACCGCACCCGGTTTCATGCCACCCCTATTCCAGCACCCTAATTCGAGGGTCGAGCGACCACCTCCGCGCCCTCCATGCCCACCTGATCGGCTTGTTTACTCTTGTATTGTCTGAGATCGTCACGGATCATCAACGGGACGTCGTTCCCGCGTTATCACTGACGCATCAATCTATCACGCGTCGCGATTCATCACCGTCTGAGAACAGGACCGGGGAATTTATGCTCGCCTACCACTTTTGTATGGTGTCCAATAGTGATCTCCAATGGCCTCATGCTATCCTGATATAGTTGGGCGCAGCAATGTGTCGCATCGATTCGAGTTCCATGACCATGACCAACCATGACCTGAATCAACTTCGGGGTGACGCCCGAATACTCGACATTATGTCGAGATGCCGCGTCGTGATGTATTGCGTTCGTGTCGTATCGGACAAATCGAGTCAATATACGAATGTAGAGAAACGCGAAGATGAACGATCATACCTATAATGGGGTACGTATGAATATTAATTATACCGCAGGTGACAACGTTCAGGCACCTATCAACATACAGGAGGTCTTCAGGCACCCAAGCCGAATAAGGCGGCAACCCTAAAAACCCTTTGACGTAACCGCAAAGAACGTGTGAGAGATATTGTGCAATCGAATATAACAAATCTTCGTACAAGCGATAGATTTCATTTTAATAAATGTTCAAGAAAATGAAAGATTCTATATGTACGTGTCATTACAATCGACAAAACTTGCTTAAAATTACATTATGGTTGATTGCGAAACAAAACGGAACGGAAGAAAGATTTCGCACAATAGAACAGTTCTCGGAATATATTGGAAAAAGAATTATTTCATTATTTTAAAGTTTGAACTAATATTATTTCATTTAAATTATTACGTATCTGTAACGTAGAATACACGTAAAGACACTTGGTAAATTTGTGAGTTTTTTATAATTAGCGAAACGATCCGTAATTTTTTATATGTACAAAAAAAAATATTGAAAAATACTCGTTTTTTTAAAGCAATTTGATTTTCAATATTTGGATAAACTCGAAGTTTAAAAAATATTATTTTTACAAAACTCAATCAAGCTTTTTTCAAAGCAATTGAGCGCGAAACTGTCACACTCTCGCATAGCAATTCACGTGACATTGACCGTTTGCAGCATCCGAGACTCGGTACATATATATTTAGCAGCCGGCTGCTCTTCAGCGACGTGTCATCGATCTTGAAGTCTGTAAGCGCGAGTGTCTCGAGCCGAAAGCGACGGACTGGATTTCTCGCGCGGATGTTACCCTGTGAAAAAAGCGTGGGTGGAATCTCGACAAGGGTGAACCAGCGGCGGTTCCGGAGGAGAATCACAAGCTGGTGAATTCCAGGCGGCTCTCTTTATCGCGTCGTTCTCCTTCTCCTCCATCACCTCCTCCTCCTCCTCCTCCTCCTCCTCCTCGTTCTCGCTCCTCCTCTTCGTCTTCTCGCGTCCTCGTTCGACGAGGCGAACGGCCAAGCGAAACGATAGTTTCCGAGGAGCGAGAGAAACGATCAGAGCAACATGAATCCCTAAGGACGACGATCGATCGCGCGCAAAACCGCCACGCGAACGAACGAGCGAACGAACGAACGAAGGAACGAACGAACGAATAAACGGCCGGCGCCACGCGACTTTCTCGCCCGGGATGCTCGCCTGCTGCGAATATGTGAATATATATTTTATTCAAACCTTTCCCTCGGACGCGGGATTAAATTATTCCCACCGCAGGGTCACCGCACACTCGCCTATACTCGCTCTCTTTGTCGCGACAAAGAACAGCGTTCGACGTCGCGCCGCTCTGAGGAATCAGCTGGTGAAAATCGCGGCCGGGCACGTCGAGATCTGCTACTACTTGCTATATGTATATACGAATATACATATATATAATATGTATATGTATATAATATATATAGAAAAAGAGAGCTCAGATAACCGGACTGTATCACTGAGAAGTAAGAAATATAACTAAATCGTTTGATCGTAAATTTATTTAGCGTGTGTAAATTCGCGATTACGAAACTAATAATCGTCGCAAACAAAAGCTAATTGTTTTCAGAGAAAGAAAGCTAATTGTTTTCAGAAAAAGAAAAATATTCTTAAAGACAGACATTTTTCAGTAAAAAAATTTTTTAAATGTGTCACGGAAATATATTTTTCAAAACTATTGTAATATATATATGAACACTCGCTCTCAGCTGGAAATGATTGAGAAAAGTCATGAATCGATTAAAGTCGGAAGATTATTGCGAATTCTCTTGTACGTTCGGCACGATCCCGTCATTTTTCCCGGCGAATGACTGAATGTGATGAAAAATGATATCCGTCCACGTGAGGCGGGGCAATGCTTCGGCGATATTTGGGAAAGACGATGACCGGGCGACGGGAGACAATGACCGGACGCGGTGTTGCGTGTGCGTGATGACCGTGACGGCGCGCACTACCACGACGACGAGGGCCCGCAGGGAATTTCGTACGACCACTCGGCCACTTCTGCTAGCCTGGGAACGGGGGATCAAACCAATAGACTGCCGATAGCCCGTCCGATCATCGGAACGATTGATACAACGCGCGTTTCCGCGCGTTTCTCTCATCGACGACGAAACGGATGCTGAAACGATTCGGCAGAGGAAAGGAAAAGAAGCTCCCGACGAGGACGAGAGCGGAAAGAGCCTTTCTCACCGGCGATTCCCGCCTGTTCCGACCGTGTTCTTCAGGCTCCTGGCCTTCGGGCTTTCCATTCGGCATCTCTCCATTCGCCGCTAAACTGGTTTCGCGGCGGTTCGCGTAGTAGCGAGCGTAACTGCATGCTTAAAAGGAACTCGTGAAAAAGAGAGAGCGCGAGTAAATGTCGACTTAGAACTCGTTCGAGTCGCAATCGAAGGTCAATATTACTGACAGGTCTACATTGAGATCACGTTTGTGAGCGAGTCGCTATTTCTGTTACTTGTGCGTTTTTCATACGCACGAGTCGAGAAATTTAATTAGCCTCTCTAACACGCAATTCTCGAAGATAGACGAAAGTCGAGAAAAAAAAACCCGCTCTTTAGATTGAGAAAACGAGCTTTTAATGTAACACCCTTCACGCTCCATTTAAAAATAACGAGCTTATCGTAAAAAAGTCCCTCGCGTTCGACCCTCTCCCAGATACTACCTGCACGCAAACAAATCAATAGACTGAACGAGGAGGGTTCGTTGGAGAGCGAAAGCTCCTGGTGCATCACCGCTGTCCATCTGTCGCGCGGAGGGTGGGCCGCAAGGGGGTTTCGGGGCAACGACCTGACGAATATTAGGAGACCTTCTGTCGCCTCATGATATCCCTGCCACGATGTGTGGCTCGAGGCACTTGTGAGGCTAACTCTTTTCTTCTGTCTTAACCGCGCCATATGTGAAGGCGACGCGTGCTCATGTGGCCGGGTCTCTCGCCGACGGGCGCGAGAGTCTCCCCCGTTGTCTCCCTCGGTCGAGTTTCTTATCGCGATTTCTTCGGACGATTTTAAAAGTCTTGAACGCGTCGCCGTCTATCAGGAGCGACGCATCGCGTCGATCGTGGAACACGCACGTTTTTCACACACGTATGTGTGCGTGTGTGTGCGAGCACGCGCGCGCACGAACGGGAAACGATAGGAAAGTTCGATTTTCCCGGCCGGCTCATGTTGCTCTGATAATGCCGGAAGCGGCCGATTGATTGGAAACCACCACCCATCCAGACGGAGAGCGGGATTCCGCCTGATCGCAGCCCGTGCCGAACAGAACGATCGCACACCCCCGCGCGCCATAACGTCCTGGTGGGAAAAAAAAACCCCGGAGGACTCTTCCGCGCGTGGATGACAAGCGACGCGAAAGAGAGAACCGGATATATCCCGCGAACACACGAACGCGGGAGATGAAACGCATTTTCGATGACATTAAAGCGTGAAATGTGAAATTAAATGTCAAGGCACAAAAAAAAACGGCTGTAATATAAAACGCACGCGTATCGGAAAAAATGAGATGAAAAAGTATACGTTTGATCTCTTCGTAATACGCTACTTGTTAATTATTAATCAACAGACTTGTATAATAAAATATTATGATACTCGTCGCAGTAGAAATAAAGAGAGGAAAATATCGCGTGTAAAGAATAAATAGAAATAATTATCTCCGTCTGAAAATATATACGTGCTAGAAAATGGAAGTAAAAAAATAACACTTTAAAAAAAGAGAGAAAAGTATATATGTATAGTTTTAAATGTCAGATTCAATTATACGTTTTGTATCATATGTTTTACTGTAATTGTGCATGATTCATGGCGAGGGGATGAGGGAAGAAATCCGCCCGGCCCGATCGATCGGTCATTCCGATAAGCTTTCGTCGCGCTTTCTGCTTTCCTGACTGTTCGTTTACTCTGTCGATAATCCTCCTCCGTTCGCTATTTAATGCGTACATTTATCATTGCGGAACGAAAAGCCCCGGAACGGTCCCCGTCGTATATTGCCGCATAATAGGATATAATGATAATCTTGCGAACAAAGGAAACTGGTAGAAAGTCCTAGGGTTGCATGCGTCGATAGGTGGTAGTCCTTTCTTCTCTGTAACACGTCGAACAAGGGCAGGCGTGATCCACGTACCAAGCCGTTTATTGAGTCACACGAAAACGGCCGTCGACGCTAAATGGTCTTGCATTATCGCATCAAACGCGCGTTAGCGCGCGCGCGCTATTTGTCACTGTCAGCGATACGCCGAGGAAAACTCGTTTCCGCAACTTTTCATCGCGAGCAATTTATAAGTCGCATAATAGCCTGCGCGCACACATACATTATTTTCCATAAATAACTCGCGTTTATTATTCTCGCACAATAATGCTTCAGTGTCATTGCGCTTTAATTATGTAAACTACCTCGCTTTATCGACTTTCTATTTCGAGAAGCAGATTCCCTTCGTCGTTTTAAAGCCGTTTAATTTATTCGTGCAATTTTTTTTTTTTTACAGTTTTATAAGATCGGATATCTCGTTTCTTCAGAGAATCTAATCGCTGTAATGTGCGAATTTGTCTCGATATTTTTTTCCGTGTATAATTCGTAATAATAAACAAAATCTTTAGCGTATCTTTTCCGTCATATCACGTTGGTTTTAGTATTTGATAATTATTTCTCAAAATAGAGAGAGAAAAAACTATAAGTATTCCTTGATGCGAAGAGTCTTCTCTGTTGCTAGACACTTAATTCCTTCAAAAGGCGCGTGACCACACATACAAAGTTTGCGCGGGTTGAACGCAGGGAACGGTCGTGCCGAATGTGCGTCGTCGTAGCGGAGGCACTGCAATTAGAAGCGGCGGCTGGCATTCGTAAAGGGGGAGCAAATGCCGAATCGCCTTCTCGTGCTCCTGACCGCCGGATAGAGTTTCTATGAATGTCTGTTCCGCTCCGTTCGCATTCCGATCGTCGGGGACCAAACAATCGCCCGTCGAGAGAGCTCTGCGAATATTCCGGCGGTTAATAAATCGATCCGGCGCCGAGAAGAACACGCGGCACAAGATTGCGTCTTCGCGCAATCTCTGCAACGAACCGCGGTCGATCAACAACACGCACCCTATCGAGGGTTGTTGCCGATAGCGGCAAGATGGCGGGAACCTCTAGATGCTCGGACATTATGACGTCCTGATCGTTGTCACCACATTCCTTTTATGCGGAATCACTCAAGCGAGACGACCGCCGCGTGCCGAGGAATTAACTTAACGCTCGCTCCGAAAGGGTTAATTAGCATCGTCGACCGTGTGCTTTAACGCGTCAAAATCAGTCTCTTTAGGAGAAGACAGAATTGTTAAATAAAAAACATTGACACCTTCTTAACTCCGCTCGAGCGATGTCATTTCTTTCTCGCTCTTCGATAAAACCGGAATATAAATAAAATAAAATCCATGCGGTTTTCATAATTTCTCTTGAACGGCACTTTGAAAATCTCTCGCGCTTTGCGGCGAAGATAATGACGCGACTGCAACTCGGACCGGCAACTCGGTAAAATCGTCTCGCCTCATAGACTACTATATCGCTTTCATGTTGAATTATCGAGCGTGACGTCATCAGAGGAACGCTCATCGATATCCCCCCGTCGTCGTCGTCGTCCGTTAACATCGACCACGACGACGACGACGACGACGACGACGGCGACGACGGCGACGGCGAGATCGATTGCGCGCCGGGCGGACATGCTGCCCTGTTACGGCGCACCGAGATTCTTTTGTTCTCGATTGATTGACCCAGGTCGCGGGTCGGCCTTCTTGGCCGCGAACGGCCCTTCGTGTTCCCGACCGGATCGATCGGTCCGGCGATTTCTACGGGCTCATATTATCCTGTGACACGGAGAAGTCGCTCCATTGTCCTCGGCTTTCTTGGCGCATGCCAAGACGCTCGTTCGCGCGTAAAGAGAAGATCGCGACTATCAACGTCGTCGTCGTCGGACGTCGTTCGTTCGTTCACGAGCGCAAAATGTGAATTCGCGGCCACGCGCAACGTGTTCCGAGAGAAAATGCCGCGCCGGGCCGAGAGCCCGACTATCGATTCTCGGCCTCTCTCTTTTCTGGACGATATGCGAACGATGAATATGCACGAGTGCGAATAATCGAGCATCGCTGGGTGGACACGCTGAGAGCCGACCCGAGGAAAAATCCACGTCGCGGTCTCGACTCCTCTCTTCGTGCCTCCTTTCAAATGCTAACTCCACCGCGATCATTCACTCCTTGCACCCGCTTTCTGCAAATTACTTCTCGCTCATGACGCCCTGATACTTAACGGTACCCACCTGGTCGGTGATTGACGACGATCGATTTGAAGGGGACACTCGAAGGGCTCGAGCGAGGGAGATCCCGCAATTGATCGCGCGAAACCCCTCGAACGGGGATTTTTCGCGTTGCTCCGAAGCGCTCGTTATATCCGCCGATGAATTATCGCTGTGAAAAATGATTGAGTAGAAAAGAGTTGCCTTCTTAATACACAAACAAGTATACAAGTGAATATTTTTTTCCATATTGAAAATGGTCTGTATGTAAAACGTGTTAGATTTATTTTTTTATATTTTAGATCGTTGAGAAACCAGTGTTTCGCTGCGTTCGATATCTCTTCGAGAATATGCCGAAGTTATGTGCCGAAAGTTCTAAAGTTTTCTAATTAAATACCTCACACCATCATCGCGGATTTTCTACGGGCCGTAGATTTCCAGTCGGATGAATTTTGACACAGAATACAAAGAGAAATGTTTGGATTCGCAAGATAAAGTGTTATTTTTATATCTTCAAACAATTAAATGTGATTTTTGTTTAAAATTGTTATTAGAAACAGTTAAAAGTTTAAGAGACGATTTCTAATTGTATGTAAAAAAATTACGAAAAGAAGTATCGCTAAATTGTTTTTAAAAAAGAAAACGTTAGCTTTTGCTTTCAATGCGACACGTTTCGCCGATATTGGAAGATCAGATTTCGCGAGAAAATTGTTTCATATTTCTGTCAACCCTTTCGACGGAGGACCGCGGTCCGAGCGGGGAAAGTTCAATTGTCGGCTTTTGCTGCGGGGTTCGAAGGCCGACCGGGCCCCCGAGGCTTCCTTGGCAATCATGTCGCCCTAATACCGTTGACATCTGCGCGATTTATCTTTCTTCAGCCGGGACAAATTGAATTCGCCTCACTAAGAATGGCGGACGCGTCGTCGTGTCGCGTCGCCGATAAGAATATTGAGGATCTCAAGACGTGGGATTCGTCGTTATCGTCGTTGCTGTTCGTCATCAGAGAGAAATTACCACGCGAACGCTATGATATCCTGATTGTGCGTACGCTATCGCTGTAAAAACAAAACGACACGTCGCGACAGATGACGTCTGTCAAAGTCGTGCGCGCTTGTGTATGTGTGTGTGTGTGTGTGTGTGTGTGTGTGTGTGTATGTGTGTACAGTGATCGTATTCGAGAGTCGAGACGCCAATTCGAGAGTGCGTAAAGTCAGTTGAGTCAAGTATATAAATAAGAGAAGAAAATATCTTCGATATTTAAAAGCACGCTAATGTATAAAATTCAGTAAACATTATTTTACGTCAAAACCAGTTTATCTCCGCAGAACGCGGGCGAGAATCAAGTGTGCGATGTTGTGAGCTTCAAGCACTCGATAAGTTCGCGTCCGGGAGTCCGCGTCTCGGGTTTACGGGTAGCCAACTGGTGTCAGGAAATCAGAAAGCCGACAGGCTGTTTGCCGTACGGTGTTCCGTCATACCGTCCTAATACTCCCGGTGTCCACTTGTGTCTAGAAACCGAGATAATTTACGAGGGTTATCGGCCTCCACAACAAACTCGGCTGCTCTCTACAATGGAAAGAACGAGAAGCAATCTCACACGGCAATTTCATAGTTGGAAAATGAAACGAAACGATACTACATTTTGGTAATACACGAGCGGTTTTTTTTTTTTTACGTGAAATCTCGGCGATATTTGCAAAACTCGTAATAAAAAGACAGGAATACGCTTAATTAAAAGTTAGAATAACCGAAATTAAAACACTGTTCCGATAATTGGCACGTTATTAATTTTTTTTCTAATTGTTAACATTGTTTGTCCATGCGATAAATTTTGCTGTGTTTATCAGAGTTTCCTCGATTAGTCTCGACACACCGAAGTCGGAAAGTTATCGAGTTTATTGTCGAAAGAGACTCGTTCAGATGAAAGATCGGGTCAAGGTGAGTTCGTGTGTGAAACTTTTTTTCATCCGGACTGTCGGAAATGTGGAGCGACGCGTACATGATTTCCTGATACCGATGACATCCAGGCGATTTGTCTTGTCTTGCCACGAGGCAAACGGCAATTTTATAGCGGGCTTTATAGGCCCGCGGCCAATCGCGGCGCGTGACGATGATCCCGCGATGGTTCGGCGAGCCCGACAGGGCGTTTCTCTCACGCGGAGCCTTTCATGGTTTCCTGATTCCGTGGGTTCTCCGTGATTTCCGAGGGTTGCTCTAAAAAAAGTCACATTTCTTTGACGTTTTCTCGGTCTTCCTTTACAAGGTAAATGCAGTTCGCCAGATGAAAAAATTTTCTTGATGAGAAACGAACAATTTCAGGTGCGATATTCTTTCGGTAAAATACAATTGCATCGAGCTTACGAGTTATCACATCGAATAACATAAGAATACACGTAAGTCGCTTATAATTTTGCTTGTATTATTTTTTCATGAAATAAAGCAACGTGCGTTAAAGAAAAAACAATAGAAGCAAAATTTACACACACAACGGAGTAGTTCTACAAAAGAATCAAAAGAAACTCGCTATCGAAGAAGAATTGTTTATTTCTTATTTTATGGAGAAAAACAATTGAGTTTACAAACACACGCTTGTAAAATAAAATTCAAGCACTGAGCAAGTTGATTCTTTGATAGAACAAGATACACGAGGATATGGCAAAGAGCATCGCGTTCCACTTTTCACGCTAGTCGAGCCATCATAATCGCGAAGCCGCGATTCACTCCATGATTTCCTGATCGAGTCATCCGGAAGTTGACAAAAAACCGTCATTTTTCGATGACGATTTTAAAATCATCGCGTATTCGTCATTTTTGTTGTAAACGATCGATCGCGATCGAAACGTTTGTCAACCCTCGTCGACTGTTTTCGACCGAAATAGACGAGAATCGAACGCGATCGTTCTCGAGTCAGTTCTTTTTTTTCTTTTTTTTTTTAACTCGGTTCGCGATTTTAACGATTTGTAACGGAATATACGTGTTCGTTTCACGGCACGATTTTAGGGCCGATGATCGCCCTAATCGCCCGTCCTCCTCAGCAACGCGCACCCTCCACACGAAGATGATTGCCTAATTCCATCTTTCTCGGTGCCAATTAGTATTCATGCGCAGTCCGTGCACGCTCCCGACGAGGTCTGTCTTCGTTACCGCGCGAGAGACCGCGCGGGGCCCTTTTTCGTCGGGAACGATGACGCGCGGCCACAACGGCCGCGCAAGGGCCGAGAGACTCCCTTGACGCTGATTTAAAGATAAACTAACGAAACAGGAACCCATGAGTCGCGCGAAGGACGAGCCCCCGGGGGCCGCGAAATTCCATGAGGATGCCCTTTGCGGTGCCGAACCGAGCCCTTTTATGGGGACCCCGCGACTCTTAATCCCTAAAGGGCATACGCCTACGCACTTTTACTAGGGGACCATGAAGAAAGGACTGGTCGAAACACCGTGCGCGAGCCCTTCAGCGGTCCTGAGAATCCAGGCGCGCATAACAACCTTCCCGCAGCGCATTTACGAACTTTCCGGAATGCGTTATAATGTAACGCCGTTGCATCGGGCGCGCGCGATGTTTCGCGCGAGAAGCAACTGTTCGCGGCGGCACGTGGAAACGAAGTTTCGTTTTCGCAGAGAGCGTCGCGTCGTCGTAAATGTGTTGTCAGCGAACGAATATCTATCATTCTCGCAAAATGAAATTAACAATGTTAACAATGTGTAAAACGAGATAATTGTAACATTGCGTTTAGTTGGCGTTTACTTTATGCGAGGCAGAAAGTTAATTTTCAGGATATTTTCTTTCGCGTGACAGAAAGAGAGAAAGAGAGAGAGAGAGAGAGAGCGATGGTGTGACAAATATAAACGTAGTACATTAATTATATTGGAATTAATTATTTCTCGAGAACGATGCGTTCTCGACAACCATAACATATCTGTGTAGAAGTGTGTGTCTCACGTGTGTAGATGTGAGAGATACATATTCGACAAGAGACGCCGCCGCGGTTCAACAACGAAAGTAATACAAGCTGCGAGTTCGCCAAGGGCTCTCCGAGAAGTGAAAGTCAAATCAGCGTTGAAGTTTAACAGGATACCATGAACCGGTCGGCAAATTTTTGAGATAGGCCTCTTGATAGCTGTTTTACATGTATCACACACGGATTTCAAAGAGACTGATTTATATCGTAACACGTTCGCGCGGGGTATTTCGCCGCGGCGAAAACTGGTAACACAGAGACGAGAAATTCCGCGAGAACTCCGTTTCGTTTCTCTAGTAGACGAGAGAAAATCGTGTGTTGTTTTTTTAATACACTTATTAGAGATATTAAACATAAAACACTCAATGGCCAAAATTCACAGACTTCAGCGAACTGTCCGTTGCTCGAATACGTAAAAGAACGCGTGTTTTTTTTTTTATATCGCCGTGTATCGCGCACGATTACAACTTCCGATTTGATTAAAAAGCGACTTTGACCTTTGCACGTTTCTTTGCCGCGCATATATTTCTTGACGCTAATCTTTAAAACATTTCTTGCATAATTTGCATAACGCAGTCTCAGCTTACACGCGCGCGACGATCTTACGATAAAATAAAAAAAAAACCGCTCGATTTACATATCGAACTCGCTTGTCTCAACAACCGACGATATATTCGCGCACGTTTCTAATAGATTATTGTGTGCTTGAGTTTTTCCAGCACGCGGCTTACGTAAAGCTTCTCGGGATATGCTCTCCTAATCGTCACGTTGCTGGCGTTCGATGTCTCGGCCAGACAGACACCTTCCGGCCGCGTTGTGGAATAACAATCGTGCGCAATGGAGCCGCGCGCGTTGACCCGCGAAGGGCCGTGTTCACAGGATCTTAGAACACGCATGTAAGTATTTTGGGAGAACTTGTGTGACTGTCACACATTCGTGTGATCCCTACCGTAAGGGCGATTTAAGCATGTACCGAAAGAGAAACGCGGTTACCCAATCGAAAACCCTAATCGTACGCTTGAGCAATCGCGCGGTCGCGTTTTCCCTTGGCAGAAGCCGCCGAATGAGAGAGAGTCGTATTTTGAGAAATAATATTTATTCGTTCGAAAACTCGTCGCGAAGAATATCGTAATGGTTGCTGTGAACTTGTCAAAGATCGCTTTCACTTCGTAGAGCAAAGTTAATTTATCGTCACTTGCGAGTGGCGAGGAAATGACAATTGTTGTCGACGAGTGAAAGAAAGTAAATGAAAATCAATGTTGGAGCAACTCACGAAGATAAAAAGAAAACTACGGAATGACACTGTAAACATGACAGACAACATAAACATGTAACGCTGGATTTTTAGCCACTTAGAACGTTTCAACAAAGGATTAATATGATCGAATTCACAATATCTGATAAAATAAAGAATATCAAGTGAGCATCTTGTTCTTTATTCAAATCTTCGCACACGTTATCACAACCGCGATAATTTTTGGATACAACAGCGATTTGCATGCGCGGAAGAAAGCGCGATCGTAAGAACGAAACTGTATATTGAACCAAAAAGCGGCCGAGGTTCGCACACACGTTTCATCTTTTGACAGCTGCGAGTAACAGCACTTTCATAAAGCGGAAGTGGTTTCAATTTCGTTCAACGATACGGGACGCACACCGTACGCACAAGCGGTGCGTCTCGTCGCTTCGCTTCGTCGATGTCATGTTAGCCTGATGAAAAAATGAGGCTCGTTTTGTTTCTCGATCCTTTTTTTTCTTTACGCGTTTTGCGGAATCGCGCCTGATCGATACCGGACACGAAACCGCAATTCCGCGGATCGTCTTGATTCTTCTTGCGCCTCGAAAGCTCTTGAATAATTTTACAAACAAGTGTAACAACACAACCGTTCACGAATCTCGCACGAATCGCGTGTTTCACTCCGCGGGTGTCAGTCTGTGAAGAAAAAGAATCGGAAAATATTTCTATACTCGGCCAATGGCCCGACCTGGAACCTCCCTCATTCCGGGCGTGCGCTCCACCAGCCGCGTTCAGGCACGCCGAGGCACGTGGGGATATTTCGCGCGACACAACCTACACACTACTTCGAGTCAGCAGCACGAGAAGCGGAGCGTCCGACACACAGCTGGCAGATCGTTGTACATACGAGGCACGTGTGTACTCCAGATGCGTCTGGTAAGTATCACGATGAGCCTCGGGAACAGGAATTCATCAAGACGTACAAGCTTCGCTCGCGCGTCGTCGGAGCACCCCGTTTCTGCTCGTATTGTTATACGTACGTTTAAATTTCCGGAATCTCAGGACGAGTGGAGTTCTGGTGCGTAACGTTTTGCGGGCAGGATTTCATGAAGATGGGCAAGGTTCGGAAAGACTGCATCATCTTTTTGTTGTTGGCTCGAATCGAACAAGCGGCGAGGATTTCGTTTTCTTCGCGTGTGTGTAATACATATCGATCCCGACGTGTCGGATCGTACTCGTGTGACCAAATGTCTAATTCGTAACAGGATTCCATAAGGACGAGCGAAATCTCGTCGATCGAAAAGCAGACGGGGGCCTTACGAAAGACGTTCGTGTCCGACAAACGAGCGGGGTCAAGAGACAGGGTCGTATCTCGTGCTTAGAGCATATTGTATATATTATTGAATGTGCGTGTTGGTTTTCAAAAGAGGATCTCAATTGCGTGTGAAAGAGAGGAAAAAAAGAGAAGAGAGAGAGAGAAAGGAGATAAAGACGACATTCGTGTGTCGACATTGTTGCCAAGCAACAAGCAGCAATAATGTTTTTTTTACTCCATTACATGTATTAAAAAGATGACACACTTTTGAGGCACGATAGGAGGCAATGCACGCTTCGTGTATATCTATATATATAGCTTCATCTATATATATAGCTCTTGTCATTCTCTCACTTACGCGTCGGTACGTGTCGTCGCCGTCGGATCTCTTCAGCACGTCCGGATCTTGTGCGCGCCGCGCCGAGTGGACAGAAACGGGACATACACAGCTAAATTCGTAGCAGGGTTTCATGAGGACGGAGAAGCTTCAGCTCGTGAAAAGACCGGTGCTGCGAGAGATACTCGAGACACGAGCGGAAACGGTCGACGCGGTCGAGATAAAATCGAAAGGAAAAGAACGAGGAAGAACCGATCGAACTTGTAATTTCGAATTAATTAATTTCGATAACGTGGTTTTTTTTAATCTTGTTTATCGCGAGAGACT
The DNA here is from genome assembly GCA_014825685.1 of Pseudomyrmex cubaensis. Classification (NCBI taxonomy): domain Eukaryota; kingdom Metazoa; phylum Arthropoda; class Insecta; order Hymenoptera; family Formicidae; genus Pseudomyrmex; species Pseudomyrmex cubaensis. The sequence continues at coordinate 65,823 of QVOA01022222.1, forward strand.
TGCACGGACTTTGCGGTATCTTTGTTATTGCAAATTCTCTCTTCTAACGTCTCAAGATCGCATTTTTTGCGAGAGAGATCTACATTTTGTTACGCGAAGTATTGAGTTTTTGTGCAATTTAAAAGCGCGTTGTTTTCCCTTGTCTGCGTTAAAAAAAAATACAGATGATAATTTATCAAAGAGCCTTTGCTTATGTGTCATCTAAACGAGACGGTCAACGCACAACGTTATTTACGATATTATTTATAAATATTCCAAATAAATTAAATTTTTGCTAAGCGAATTTGTCAAATCATCGCTTCTTATTATATCGAATGAAGCAACTTGAACGGTACGCATCGATTATTGACGGATTTTTTTCGCTTAATCGCTACTTTCGGGAGAGAGCATCTCGCTCGATCGACCCGCGACGCGAGTTCTCTCGTTATCAGATGATACATTGCCCAGGATACATACATAACTGCGAACGAGATAGTTGATTAATGGTGCAAAGTACAGCCGTTGGTGGTATATACACATGACGCACGCTGCATCGAACAAATATTTTTCAACGACGAAGAAAAAATTTCATTTCTCTAAATTCACGTAAACACATCGCGTACAAATAATTAATTATTTTTCTGCTTAAAATCGTCATTATAATTCGTCAGTTCCGCGAATACGATTAATCAAACGTTTTCGAGAACTTATTCTCAACAGTCAAGTAGTTCACGAAAATAAAACTGTTTAAATTTCACATTTTTTTACTTCTATCGTGTTTTTGTTTTTCTAACAGAAGACTTGAAAACACAATTATAGACAGAAAGCAGCGCTGTCAATTAAATTTACGTGCATTGCGTAAAATGCAACGTGTCGGTTAATTTGGTTAAAGCTGCATTGCCGTGATCGACGAATAAATATTCAGTTCAGCTCGAAGGCGCATCGTGTAGGCTGTTTTACGAGCCAGTATATCGAGGTAAATTACTTTGCGGCACGACCGGAGCTCGAAGGACGCTGCACGAAGGCGCATGTAAACGAATGGGGATCGGATAGGACAATGTAACAGGGCAACAGGGGTTGGCAAGAGCATTTCAAGGGCTCTTTCGAGGTCGAAGGGGGACGGCGGTCTGTCGTTCATATCATTAAAGAGCCGACGTTATGGCATGCAATTGCTCTACCTACGTGCGAACGACGAGCACGCCTTTATATCCGATCTCTTTTTCTTCTTTTTCCTGCTATCTTGACTTTTCACACATAAATTATTGTACATATATAATATATACATATATTGTACATATATAATTTATGTATAATGATATTAAATAATAATCAATCAATTAAAAAATGAGATAATTAATTAAGTAGTGAACAGAAATAAATTAGTTTTTCGTAACTTCCATGAATTTGTCGTAGAACTGCATCAAAGCTGATGTAAAATATAAATTGCACGGTTTTGAACTAACAAACATATTTGTACAAAAATTATAATTATTAACATATATAAATATTTGTATAAGAAATATAATTGTTAACATATATAAATATAGTTTTTATTCATAATTTTAGTATAAATAAGCAAAAGTACATTACATATATATGTATTTAAGAAATATCTCTTATTTTTTCAGAAATAATTAAAATATATAAAGAAATTTTAATTTATATTAAATATATGGTGAAAAAATATGTATTTAAATATTTTTTGTAAGAGTGCAAGTAAACTGCAGAATATTGGAGTTGTTCGTAAAGCCTCGTGGACGCGGACGCGCGCCTGAAAGCGCGATCGAGCGCGGGCACTTATGTATGGAGACCGATACAATAAGGGAGTTGCAACCCCCGACGCTCCGCTCAGCTGTCATTCATACTTTTCGCAGTAATCACGATGCAACAGTCATACGATTCGGCTACCAAGTCTACAGGAGCAGCCAGGAGTCCTCGGTGCGCATTTACGGGGTTGAATATATTGTGCAAGATATTGCCCGATCGAACTCACGTGGTTTGTCTCAGGGGTGCGTGATACCAGGGATTCACGACAGGCCAGGAGGCTATTTTTCACCACCACGAAAGGGGGTGACTCGCGAAGGGGGATGCTGGATTACGTAAGGTTTCGTTTATGCACGGCGGCTCCCGGTCGATGGCACCCCATAGAGTAGCGCGCCGCCAATTCTATGGTACGTTACCGGTTTACCGCCACACCCGTATATCGATCGTGTCGATACCCCCGACGGAAAAGAAAAGACCTCTTGTGTGAAGAGTCCTCGTGTGAAGCCTGTTCTTTCGTATCCTCTTACGGTGGATTTTATAAATAATCACCGCTACACGTGCGGAAGAAGAAACAGAAAGAACGACGCACATATCACGCTCTAATACGTTTTATTATTTGATAACCAAGGAACTTACTTTGCATATTTGATAATTAAGATATTTTTTCTTTGGCGCAATGTCAGTACAATGTCGAATCCCTTTATTCCTTTTCCTCAACGAGGTTCTCTTTGTTTTGGCGCTTGACAGATTTTTCTATCCGTTTCCTGCAACCTCGATCCTCGACAAGCTATTGTGAGACCCAAAAAATCCGCAAAATCATTCTTTCGAGGCAGTCGCCTCGTTCTCACGTGTCTCTTCACCTTTGCAAAATAAAGATCGAGCGAGGTTACCTGTTGCGGAAACTCTCTTTGTACGCCTGAGACAGAAACGGTTCTCCGCTGGAGAAGAGAAGAAAATAAGAACGACTTAACGAGCACACTCGAGCCTGGCTTTTATATCCGGTCTAATTAGACGCAAACTGCCGAGGCGGACTTATCGCGTCGGCATCGTGTAACGAACAAGACGCTTTTCTGCGAACAGATGGAAAGCCCTTTAAAGAAAGAGCGGCTCTTTTGAAGCTTTTTCCGACGATCTCCAGTCAGAGAATCCGTGGAAGCAGTTCTTAATGACTAAACTTTCGTTTATGAATCGAGGCTACTTTTGGTCGAGAAGTTAGTAAGCTTGTCAGTCTCAAACAGAGTTCTCTCTTGACTCTTCAAGTTTGGTGATGCTCAAAAGAACGCGGAAAATCTAAGAACTTGACAAAATTGTACGTGAGAAATATTCTACAAATTGTTGGAAAAATATAAATAACCTGTGAGCGTCTCTATATTGCAATATAATAATAATAATAATAATAATAATAATAATCTTTATTTTGCATGTAAACAGTAACATGAATAACAATATAAAAAGTTGTTAATTATGTCTTAAATATTCATAATTTTCTATAAAAATTAAAAATATTTCTAAAACTAGTAATAAATTTCACTGATAGTAAGAGCCGTTCGCTGGATATTTTGCGGATAAATATATTTATTTATAAATATATTAGAAATATATTAAAAATATATTATAAATATATTAGAAATATATTAGAAATATATTATAAATATATTTAAATATGTTTATATTTGAAGAGTGAAAATTCTTACTCTTACATTATTTTGAATTGAATTTTTCAATAGAAAAATTTCCAATGGAAAATTGGCACGGAAAGCCGAGGATTCCAGGTTCGACTCTTGGTCGAGGTGTTTTTTTCGCAATATAATTTCTAAATTAATTGGGAAGGGAAAATGAGTATTCTCATATATGGTGATGCAAATCAAGCATCCTATATGATTTTAAGAATTGAAAAATTCAATTCAAAATAATGTGTAAGAATTTACACTCTTCAAATATAAATATATTTGCGATCGACTCTTCACCACCGTGAAATTTATTACTAGTTTTAAAACTACAATATATGAGCCTTAAATATATTAATTCGTTTAGAAATATTTCCTCTGTCAATAATAAATAAAAAAAAAGAAAAAAATGAAAGCAAACGTATCTTGTACTACAATTTTCACCGGGTAATTGTTCAGAAGATTCATAAAATTGACGAGTCGACGCCTTCTTTCCCGTCCGAAACCGGCCTGAGAGATAAAAGAACGAACCATAGTCACCAGACGAGTTTTTCTCAGAGAGTGGGGCGAAAACAAAGTCCAAACGAGTCAGCAAAAATTTGAGCGATTTGAGTGGTCGATCAGTGAACTTGAGTTCATCGAGGACACTTGACCGTGTCGTCGTCTTGCCTTACGTCTATCTTTCTGCGCAAAGTGATCCTACGGCAGAACCGTCACGATCTTCGTGATCGACGGATCGAGAAAGAGTTACTCGCGGAAAATCGGAGAGTGCGACTTTTTACGAGAGAAAACTCAGATTGCAGTTAGATTTAAGTTCCAACAAGTGTCTGAAGAAACAGAAGTTATTTCTAAAGAAACTTTTAAAAATTGTTGAAGTTAAAAAGCCAAATCAAATTAATCGACGTGAGATAAACGCTGTCCATCGCGGCCGCGCTCGAGCGATCGTTTACTTTGAAACGCGGATAACACACGCACAATATATATATATTGACGCCGCCGACGCGAGTGATATCACGTTCCTTTTGCGTCAATCAATTTTTTCATTTGTATATTATTACCGCTATCGCGCGACTTATGTAGTAAGTCTCGGCAGTAATGAATCTTCCCGCCAACGAGACAGACATTTAGACTTCACACGAGATCTTCGGACAATCGACGACCAAGGACGGTCGCAATATCTGAGGAATAAAAACGTGACACAAGAAGCATTTTATCTCACAACCGACCACGACAGCTCAGTGGGAACTGGAGAATTTCTGGAGAATTTCTGGAGAAGATTCTATTACACGTGTCTGTCTGAGCGCGTTGCAGTGAAGTGTGAGAAAAAAAAGAAAAAGTTTTCTGAATCCGCTATCACACCGTCGGTCAAGACTACGTAGAGAAGATATCGAGAGGCAAAAAAAAAAGACTGATAATATAATTTATTCAATAATTAGTTTAGAAGAATTGGATGGACTTTTGTCTTACTTTCGTGAAAACGTCAGAGCTGCGCAGATGTGATTACGCGTGGCGAACAGATCGTAGTACAAAAATTTGTGCGTAAAGTGAAAATTATATCGGAACCGTCATCGAAATTTATCAGAATTGAGAACTTGCGTAGATCGCAGTCGCAACCTTCTATTCTTGCCTGTGTATTATTGACAGAATTCGTCTCTAATCTTATCTTATTAAAGGGAAGAAAGCGTCCCTAGGCTCGTCAGGAATAGATTCTTGACTGTAGATCCCGTCGGCGCGAGGAATATTTCAACATGAGCTTCCTCAACGAGACTCTCTTCGTTTTGGCGTACACAGCCAACATAATAGCCAACTTGCCCGAGAATAACACCGCAGTCCAAAACGTCACGACCACAACGTTATCGCCGGAGGAGCAAGAGAACAAATTTGATCTGGACGATGGTGAGTGTTAATTCAATATCGGACAAATCTCCGTTTAATTTTCTCCGCTATTCTCAACCATCCGGAGTTTTGTAATGTTTCACGAAAGAGTATGAAAAAGACCAGTGATAAAATAGTACATTAACGTCCTTTGCAATAAATTCGACGGGAGAACAGTGCGATCGAACTCGTAATAAGTAAAATAAGGGCGCGAGCCGGCGAGTCACGTGCGTTTGCATTCCGCGCTAATCGCATTAATCCAGCACCGAGAGACAAAACAACGGCGGCGACTCTTCTTCCGAGAAGAGCTTGATAAAGCCATCTCCGCGCGTGCTGACAGATGCCATGAACGTTTCAGATAACCTCTGAAACAGTACAATTCGTAAATAGTGCTCGCGCTCTCATTGGTCGATGTGCCGAAAGACGGCAACTACATCGGCGGTAGTTAGATAGACACCCGGATATTGGACTGCTGACGCGCTGTTTGTGTCAAAACTACAGATAGAATGACAAGTGATAACCGAAAAATTGACTTGCTCGAAACGCATATCTCAAAAATTGTGTGTTGTTTTCTAAATGTAAAGTTCAAATAAAAATTCAAAAATAAAAAAATTAAATTAAATATTTAAATTAAATAAAAAAAAAAACTAAAATTTTCAATTACATAAAATAGAATTTAAAATTAACGACAACATAAAGCGCCTCGGATATGACAGCCCGATATCTGCAGGTGCATGTTACTCGACATGCGCCATTTCAGGCGCAATTACTATCACATACATATACACGTACAATATGTTCGTTTCTGTTTTTTTCATAAACTAAAATTGTATCTTGTGTAAAAACTGTTGTTGTTTCTTGTTTATAATTAAAATCTTTAGCACGACAAATTAATCTATTCTAAACTTCCATAAACTTGGAGAGTGAAGTAAATTTAGATTATTATTGCTTTTTCAAAGAAACATGTACACCCTCCCTTCCATAGACAAATAACGAAAACGGATCTTACATTCTTAATTAGAATGGTACATGTGGAGATGCTTCGAGCCGTACGGCTGCTTCTACATCGGATCACCCTGGTCCGGAAGTAACAGACCGGTGACGTTTCCTTCACGCCCCGATTTCATCGACCCCCGTTACACCCTCTACGTACAGGACGCCGAGGGGCCCTATGAGCTTCAGATCGATCGCTTTGTAACGCTTCGAGAGGCGCCCTTGAACAACGAAAGCAACTTGTACTTCATTATTCACGGATTCCTCGACAACGGCAACGATTCGTGGGTTAAGGTGAGTGGAATGCGACAAATAACAAATTTTCTAAAAATTTTTACACAAGTCCGTTATTTTATCAAACATCTTGTTATTTCTGACATAAACTCCGTGCAAAAATATTTTATCGTTGTTAAAAGAAAGATGTTAGAAAAAACGTTAGAAAAAAAATCGATTATTTAACATTGTTATCAAGCGTGTCGCTGATAATACAATCCATCTTAATAGAGAACGATGAAGGAGATGCTTTTGCGAGAAGAGGATTGTAACGTGGTAATCGTCAATTGGAAAAACGGCTCGCAGCCGCCCTACACGCAAGCGGTGGCGAACACGCGTCTGATCGGCGCTATGACAGCACGTCTGGCCGCCCAGCTGATCGAGGTCGCAAAAATATCGTCCTCAAAAATGCACTGCGTCGGTCACAGTCTCGGAGCCCACACTTGCGGTTATGTCGGTTACAACTTGAGGACGAAATACGGTTACAAGCTCGGTCGAATTACAGGTAAATCTCAATAAAACTCGCAGCTAATCTCGTAGAAAGACTTTATACTTTTAGACTTTGATTCTTTATACGTTGTTTGTTTGTTGTTGCGCATCGTACAAAAAATAAGTATCGTGTTATTTCACTTCGCGTCTTATCGTTTGATAATAAACTTCGAGATTTATGCGAGACATGTGTGTAAACAATATCGTTTCTCATCGCACGTAATGTCGCACGTTGCAAAAACGAGATCGTAATCGCGCGAACATTCAACGCAAACAAGACGCCGACGTTAATAGAAAAGAAAAAAACAACGGCAGATAAAACGGTTTTCTCGAAGAATCTGTGCGCAACGAGAAAAATACGCGCGTCTATAGTGCAAACGTGAAAGACGACCGAAGACCGACTTGCGTCAGAAGGATGTCAAAAGCCTCTTTATGCAAGCGATTGCAGTAAGAAAGTGCGAAACGAGAAGAAAAAAGAAAAAACAAACAAACGAGATAAGAATTCGTGGAATGCATTTAAAAGAGACGTGCGAAATCGCTTCTGTTTTCTTCATTTTCCCGTTCGACGTTGATTAATATCTGCCGAGCGAACACTGTCAACTTACGCGCTTGTACAAACAGCTCGGAGCGACGAGGCGCAAAGGCGATCGAGTCGCAGATGATCAGGATAGCAGTTTTTGCAAGAGCGTTAAAAAAGACCGGTCGATCGCACCGAATTACCGCGAAGAACAATGAGAGAGAGAGAGAGAGAGACACACAATTACTGGCGACAAAACGCTTTCTTGCATCGTAATTGTTTTTTATTTTTAAAATTACTTTAATTCTAAAGCTAAACGAAAGAAAAGAAACACACTATAACCAGATTAACGTTTTTTAACACTTTTAATAAATAAATAGCTCGAATTGCAATTGGCAAGAATGCACGTGCGTGCAGAAGTGCGCGAGGAAGGAAACACGGAAGATGTTCGCGCGATGTTTGATTGTATCGTACGCGTTTAACGTCTGGAACATTTCAGCTTTCCAATTGGAACTTTCATGAAAAAGAAAAAAAAACTTATTTTCTGGGAAGGATCGTTGAACATTTTCGAAACGCGAGTAAATAAAAGATGCGATGTTACGGCGATGCGCGTAACGTAACGGCTGGCAAAGTCGCGACGTTGCGATTCGCGCTATCGCGAAACTGAATTTTTATATATAAACGCGATATAGCAGAAACTCAGCTAGCGAGCTTCGAGCGCGGTGTGGCATTACGACGGGAATTAAAAAGTCGCAAGTTCAGAAGCACATAATCGTCGCGTGACAATCACACTCGTCGCGTTCCTCCGTCGCGCGTCTGGGATTATTTCGTCGTTGCAAAAACTCGCGCGTTACGTAATTCCGACGCGTCGATAACGAGACTCGGAGAGCGAGAGATAAGAGTCGAGAGTAGAAACAAAGCGCGGCAGGGAACGAGACGTCCTGTACAATTCCCTCCCCCGCGACGCAATCAATGAGATCGAACCGCGGCCGATTGTCGGGGGCGGACGGGTTTCGTCGTTACGTAAGCTATCGATCCCATCGGGAACTACCAGGATAGCAGAACAAGCCGCGAAGTGTGCCGGGAGAGACGGCGGGGCAGCCTGCGATGGCTGCGAGGCGAAACCTCGCGTGAATTGGCCGAGAGGGTTGGGCGTCGCATCGACGCCTTTCTCTCCGCCCGGGCGCGACCCCGAGAACCAGGCAGGGCATCCCCTTCACGAGAGAAAGGAGGGTTTCCCCCGATTCTGACAGCGACCAGTTTCTAGCGGTCCGCGTCGGCCGAGGACGCGGTTGCTGTAAACAAGGAATAAGAGAGCACGTTGTCCTAAGAAGTGGCAGGAGGATCGCAGAAGGATAGGCCTCCAAATAAGGACGGGAAAGATAATGGGATATTATCATCCGTAGAGACGCGGAACGAGAAGAGAAGATCTCGTGAGATCGAGCAAACGGAAACTTTGATTACAAGCTGAAAAAGCTGCTTTTAAATTTAACGCTCGAGAGAGAGAGAGAAGTTGAGAGAAATGGTTTTTAATGCAAATAATATTTTACGTACCGTTAGTTTCCCCAAGAGATACATGCAAATCCACGACGGTTCGCGCGTTTGATGTCGCGAACAAAACTCAGTTTTACGTCGTGCAATAAATCGTCTTAAAATATCGTCGTTCGGTTGATGATGCAATCAAAATCGAAGCGACTGGTAGCGAAAAGAGCGATAATTTACGAAAAGTGTCACGTTTAATCCGAACGAGTCTTTCGAGAAACGTAAAACACATAATTTCGCGTTCTCCGAGAATCGCTTGTCATATCGCGTTATACGCGCAAGAGTTAGATGGACGTAACGATAGGCTTTTTTTAATTTATCGTCTGGACAATAAACTTCCGTCTTTGCGTAACGCGCGTTACGACGCCGGGATGTTCGGTAATTCTTACGTTGTCGGGCGAGATGTATCGTGCGTGTGTGTCTTACAAGTCGAGCGAGACGAAATGTCCATTAGAATTCGTGGCAAGGTGCGCATTAACCCTTAAAACAACGCGTTTCCGCAGTTTCGCGTAATAGCGTCGTAGATTTCACTCCAACGTGTACAAACGTCAAATGTCAAATTCTCGTCGCGACCTATTAATTTTTCGAACAGGTAAAATCTGTTTCCTGCGACATTTCGTGTTAGTCTTCAAACAGAATATCACGACTCATATCCTTTTACGTAATTATCCTTTTACGAGAGATTGTATTTCTATCTTTTTGAAAAAAGAAATACGAGTTCAAAATTTAAAATATCTTTATCTCTCATTCCGTGAAACTTCTTTCACAGATATGTGAACACACTTCATGTTATGGTGAGCGATAAAAAAATGACACGCAGAATGTGTATTTCAAAACACACTCGCGTGCCTTTCGTTAAGTTTAAAATCTGATTTGAATGCGGAATGTGCGTCTTATTCTGCCACAAATTTATTCCGACCGGCACGATCGCCATCTCACACGTGTCTTTTCCCAAATTCGTGTAACCGTAACGATTGCCGAAACAGCGTCTCTTTAACACTTGTCACGTTTGCAATTTTCACTCGCAAGGTCTCGACCCGGCGGAACCGCACTTCAGCAACACCTCGCCGATGGTCCGGCTAGATCCGTCGGACGCAACATTCGTGACTGCCATTCACACGGACTGCAATCCCTTTATCAGCGGTGGCCTCGGCATCACGCAACCGGTTGGACACATCGATTTCTATCCGAACGGAGGTCGCAATCAGCCCGGCTGTGATGAGGGTGTATTCAATTCCATCACCTTGGAACACGGCAGTTTCATTCGCGGTAAGTTCACTTCATCATCCGCAGGATCACTCGCAGAAACTTTTAACCATTTAATAATGTCATTACGTTAAGGAAAATTAATATGGTAGATTTCTTTTTTTATCATTAAATCTCGTTCATTTCTTTTGTTATTTATTTTTTTTATGTTTTATTTTTCAGGAATCAAGAGATCTCTGGGATGCAACCACATCCGCAGTTACGAGTATTTCATTGAGAGCCTGAACAGCCCGTGTCCGTTCATAGCCGTTCCGTGTAGCTCCTGGGACCGGTTTCAGGAAGGCGGCTGCTTCGATTGCGTGAACCAATATTGTCCTAGATTAGGATTGGACGCTCAGCCCGGCAATTATCACGCGTCCGTCTATCTGATGACCGGGCGCGAGAAACCATTTTGCAGTTAGTAATTCGTTTGTTTGATTAATGCATACTTATAACATTAATATTTATTTAACGATTTGTAAATTTTTTCAAATTGGAAGAAGAATTTTATAACGAAGTTATAAAATTTACGAAGTAAAATTCTTTTACACATTTATAAAAAAAGATAATGAAATTCGCAATAGACAAGATATTTTAGAAATTGCCATAAGTGGATAATTGAAAATCTAAACGGCTTTTATAATCGCAGAGGGTCACTACAAGATAACGATAAACATCTCGAAGACGGACGAGAGTCTGTTGTACGGCGGCGAGATCGGGATGTTCCTCATCCGCGCGATCGGCGCGAACGGCAAGAAAACCGAGAAGATGCATCTGAACTCGAGTCCGAGATACTACGAACCCGGCAGCACCCACACGGTCGTTCTCCCCGGTGACTTTATCGGCAAACCGGACTCGGTGGAAATCACTTGGGTGTACGAGAGATCGATCCTCAACCCGCTCACGTGGAGACTCAACACTCCGCGAGCTTACATCGACTCGCTGACAATTAAAAACCTCGAGACTAATCACGGGTGAGAATTGCGAAACCGTTTTTTTTTTTTTTTTTGTTCTCTGTTGATGAAGTAACTTTAATCTAAACCGAGAAATCTCGAGATCCTTGCTGCATCCTTGAGGCGCGCGATGTCCTTGCGTCTCTCTTAGAAAGTCGTATGCGTTTAAAATCGTATTATAAATGTTTAAAATATAAATTTTATTAAAATTGGAAAAAATTGTTTCAGAGTCACTTTGTGCCCGGAAAGGACAAAAACGCTGATAGCAGAAACGCCTCAGATCTTGACCGTGGAACACTGTCGCAATACGGAGCACAACGCAATTTCCACATAGAAGACCTGTATAATAATGACAAGGATACTCGAACATGTCAATCGCTCTCTTCATATTCGTTAACTGACATTCGCGCGTGAGGAAATTGTTCGAAAGTCTATTTTTTTCAATAACAAAAAGTTGCATAGACGATAAAAGCGCAGAAGAAACAATTTCTCATCGAATCATGACGGAAGAGAATTGTATAGAAACAATCACGGTATAACCATTAAGCTCTCTCTCTCTCTGCGTCTCGAGTTTCCGCGAGACCTTTCGCGTTCACGTGGATGACAGTTAATCTCCGGAAACGCCGTCGGCGTTTCCGATTCGATCCGAGTCTTGGTCTTTCAGCGCGGCTGTCATAGGTGAACAGCCGATCGCGAACGAAACGCGAATCGCGCATAATATCGCCGAGTTTCCCTCGCGCCCAATGGCAAAGTCACGATCCTTTCACTGTCGTTATATGCGTTCGGGCTATGTTGTTTTTCTTTCTCTTACTTTTTTTCTTTCTGTCCCGTTCTGACGCGGCTTTTGTTGTGCGATGTCGTCGCCGCGATATTGTCTTGCGACCCCGTAATTTAGAGTCGTAAACGTTTTAAAACTCACTCGCTTTATTCAGCCAACGCGGGATTATGACAATGGCGCAACTAATAATAATAATCTAATGCAGAGACAAAAGAAGAGAAAAAAAAATAGAACGAAAGGAGAGAGTAATATTTTTGAGAAGCAAAAAACGGGGAGGTGTCTTACGCGGAGAATCAGTCGGGAATGAGATAATGGCATTTAAGTGGAAATTATTTTCTTGTGCAACAACACATCGGTAACACTTTTGAAAATTTCGCAAGTCCCGTGGTGTCCCACCTTCGATCGCGCATCGCGGGAGGTCAAATGGACCGAGCGAATCTGCGTCCTAAATGAGCTATGATGAGCTATGAACACATCATCTCTCTTTCTGATTCGCCTTGGCCTGTCCAAGCGCGTCATCGACAAAAATTCTCTGAAATTTCATAATCGATCAATCTGATAACACAAGACAAACATATAGCTCTAAGTATAGCGTTCTAAGTATATATTAAGTTAAGTTAGAATTTAACATGTACACAACACATTCGAAACCACTTATTTAATTTTTTCAAGCCATCGCATATTTATATACGAATGTTTATTGCTCGACGCGCAAAACGAACTCTTTTCACGCAAGCAATTGTAATCAAATTAATTTCTTTTTTTTTAATGAGAATACGAATTAAAACTTTATTGCGAAAACAGTTACGCAATGTTATTTCATTCGCACAGTTGCGCGAAATTCAAGTTCGTTATAGTATATCGCACAACACTGATGTCTGCTGATATTTCGAATGAATTATCTAACAGACAGAACTTTCTACTTACACCGGCCCTCTGTGCGCGTTTCAGTTATTTTATGTTACAAGTTTTTCTGAAATAAAGAACGTAAAAAAAAACAAATTTATCGCACACGCGTATTTTGTTACGCGGAGACAACTGTTGTCGCAGAAATTATTGTTGTTTGGCACTCAGTTCCACTTCGTTTTCCATTTTGCTTCCTATCATTTTGCATGCTTCGTCCAGCGCTCGTTTCATTTTTTTTCCAATCGACAGGTTGTTCTCGTTCGCCGACGAAATGGGTCTTTCTCAAGACTTCGTTCCGCGTTGACTCAGATCACTAGAATTTTCTTCAACGATTTCTCCCTCGCAACATCCCCAAATGAAAACTCTCGGCTGCACATCGAGAAATGGTGTGGGTCCGTCTCGATGTCCATGGTGGTGGGCGCGAGAACAGGTAATTCCGGAGCAAGTGGAATCCGTCGTGCATTCGAACAGTCGCGCGCCGGCCTCTCACCGCGAAGTTCCTTTCGTTCCTCTCTCGCTCGTCTCTCGACACGTCTCGAGCGTGGTTCGCGAAACGATCTGAGGGACAATTCGCGGGCAATTTCTCTGTCAGTCTCTATCGCTCGCATTCTTTTTCGATCTCGCTCGAATCGAATTCTCACGGCGCGTCGGTCATTTGCGGTCAGTAGCTCAACAAGGGTAATGTGAAGCTCGAGAGGGAGGACCACACGTCGATGTATACGCAACTACTACCGACGACCGCGTGAGAAAAACTCGATGTGATGGATCGATAGACGAGATGACAGTCTCGTGACATGAGAGGACGAAAATGTAAGTTGTTTTGTTGTTTGGATGAGCGCGCGAGCGCGTGTCGTTAAACAAATTCGAACGCGCGTAACGTAATAAACACGAGATGTAAGAAGAAGAAACAAACAAAACACACAAAATGTTGTTACGTTTAAAATCAAGCGGTGTTTATACAGAATTAAATTTGTTGTATGATTCAAAAACAATTTTTGCAGATACTTTTCAATTTCGATATAGTTTGGAAAAACGTGTGAATTTTTCTGTCGATGTTCATTTATTCGCGCACTAAAAACCTTTCCGGTGCAAATGCAAGAAAATTACAGAGATGTAATTAAAACGTGTTTACTTGATTTCTCAAAATTATATCAAAATTGTACCGTTGGAAGTGCGCAAAAATGAATACATTGCTATCCGCAAACTGTGTCACTGCTCTCTCGCGACCTTGGCAAAATAATGGCGCGAAATTGCAAGCGAGCGATTCCAATGCGGACGTGAATCAAATTGTACTTTGACTCACGCAGATGAAAAAAAAAAAAAAAAAAGCAAACAATATTACTACAGCGCCCGTTATAACGCGAGAATTTCGACTGTAATCGTCAACTCGTTTGCTTTCGCTACGCGAGAGCTTAAATCATCCAAGAAAAAACACCGTTCGCCCGAGCACACGTTTATAATCGGCAAGGACGATTTCCGATTCAAATCACGTGCACGAAATCACGATGCGTCCAGTCACTTCGCTTTTTAAACGATGCTGAAATCGACGTTGCCGTCCTCTTTAAACAATTTCCTTACCACTAAAGTTTATACACGGAAATGTGTGTATTGTACTTGGAGATTTTTTTATCACAAAATATATTTACAACAAAATAATATTACTTTAATATTATTTATGTAATATTACTTTATTATTTGTTGAGAAACTCTCAACTCGCGTTTCCCTTTCGTTTGACATGAAAGCGGCTCTTCTACTCGATGTATTTTTTACCTCACTTTTGTCGTTCATTGATTTCTGAAACTCTACGATATAATATGCTGCAAACCCGCATCATATATCTTGCGTTTAGCAAGTGACAACGGGACAAAAAATATACGCATCGAAGTTACGAAACTATACGATAGTTTGCACAAAGAATTGTGCGAGCACCTGTGTGTAAGTTGCGAAAGAAACTCGAGCATGATCTCGACGAGCTTCGCGGGATCCGAAATCCGCGCGCCAGCGGGACGAGTAAAAGAACGGCAAGCTGTATTATATATGTGCACACATAGAATTATAGGCGAGTAAAACGCGAACTTTCTCCCGACAGACAAGCTTCGCATTTACGTAGGCGTGCCATGCGGGCCCGCCGCCGTCGCTTTTCTGAACCGAGTTGCGGCTATATACACACGTCGTCGTCGTCGTCCGTGAATTGGCAGCAATTGATTCCACGCGATTCCTACAAGGAAGTTCGAGGTCATGCGGAAACCGCGCGATCGCTGAACCTGCGTACACTGTCGATTAGCTCGACTCGATTATCTTTAATCATATAGCCCGCGAGAAACGTGCCGCTTACTTATCGCTTCCGCCTTTTTTCCTTTTGCCCTCGGAAACCGACTCGCTTGTCGTGTCTCGCGAAATAAATTGCAGTCCGCAGAAGGCATATATGACTTAACTAAGATATAGTATTTTAACGTATATCTCTTTCCGAGTTTGCATAAACGTGCTCGTGTAAATGCCAATCTCGCGCGTTGTTTCCCTTTCTCATTATACGATTCCGAGCCTGAATAATTTATGAAAGTTCTTTCGTTTCGAAGCACGTGCGTCGGAACGAAAATGTTTGTTTCGGTTTGTTCTCGGTCAAAACAAAACGCGATCTCTCAATTGTCGCGCGATCTTCTTCGTACAAAAATAAAACTGTTCGAGGTCCGTCGAAGCGGAAATAAATCCAAGTTATCCAACGACGTTTGAAAATGTCAGCGCGAAATCCGCGCGCGTTGATTGATGATCGACGGTGATTTCAACGCCGCCGCCGCACTTTCGATCCTCTGCGCGATCACGTGCGTCGGGGATTTTCAGAAAAAATGAAATTTCTTGCACGAAGAAGGAAGTCTGCACACGCGGCGAGTCTGCAGACGCGAGATGCACGCTTCGGTGCTACTGATGATCGCAATAGATCCCCCGCGATCGCGTTTTAAAAAGTTTATCTCCCTTATATCTGAGAAAATAATTGCAGCTTTGTCTCTTTCTCTCCCCTTGCGGTGCATCGGATTCTTCACGAGAAGGTAATAAGATATTAGCAAGCGGTTAGTTTTTGATAATTTCCAATAAAAAAGTGAATGCTCCTTTAAACGCAACTTTACGTGTGCTCTTTGCCGGACGCGAGAATGTAAATTTTACGTCATCGCTTTTTTTCGCTCAAATTTCGAATTTTTTTTTATTGCGACAAAGATCGCGAGACGTTGCGGTCAAAAAACTGACGCAACAAAATGTCACCGACACTCGCCACGTTGCACAACGCGATGCAAACGATCCGATTCCACCGTGCCGATCCGCATCTGTCGCGTCACAGCTCGCAAAAGGGCACTCGCGAACTTGCGCAACGAGAAATTACACGCAAACGTACAATAAAACGTAAGTAGCCTATCGTTTTTCCGCGGCTGCACTTCCTCGTAAAAAAAAAAAGACATAGTTTCCCCATTAATCGCCCATAGGCGCAGCACGTCGACCACGTGACACGAACGTTTGCTCGAAAAGCGTGAAAACGGTATGTATCGACTCGGCATATCAACGACTCGGGAAACGGAACGGAGTGTCGTTACTTGTAAATTATCACCTGCCCGCGGTGTCGGACGGAAAAACGCGACCGGAAAAAGAAACGTTTCTTTCGACCAACGCGTATAGAGTACAAACTCTCTCGATAATATGCCTGATAATATGCCTGTTAAGTATTCCATAAACTTTTATTTTTACTAATAATTTTATCAATAATTGAGTAGAAAAGTAACTTTATTATATATTACTATTAATTTCTATGAATATTTTTCTTTGCAAAAAACCAGACACCCTGACCAAGAGTCGAAACTCCCGCATTCCGTGCGTCGTATCTTTTGCCACATTATTTCGCCCTCGTCTCCTCCGCACCGCGATCACACAAACGGAGAAGAAGAGCGGAAACGCGCTCGTTCGAGACACACACACACGCGATAATAAGAAAAAAAATCGTGATCGTCGTCGAGGCGGCGAACCATCGTCTTCGTCTCGCGAGAAAAGGCGGAGAAATGTTGAGTGAAAAAAAATCACGTGTGCACATGACGCGCCGGAGTCATTACGTAGAAACTCGGCGGCGGCGGTGCAGCAACTTTCGCGATCTGCCTGCATCGCGGCGCATCATCTGCATTTCCGATGCGATGTTAGCCGCGCATCTCCCGCATCACTTCCGCGTCCGACTCGGCGAATCTCGTTAGAGCGGAATCGCGCGCACGCCACCGCGATTAATGGTCGGTTGCCCCCGATGCACTTACCCATTCATTTCTCGATCGATGTACTTCCACAAGAACGTCTAGATGTGGTTGAACGATAAATGATAAGCGTGGTTAAATTTAATTTGCATGATTAAAAGCAAACGTGAAAAATCATGTAAATTATTCAGGAAACTTGGCATCTTCATCCTTTAATTGCTTTCAATATTGCTTTTGGATGCAATTTGTCTTACCACGATAATTCTCGATTCAAAATCATGGCTTTGCTAATGCGAAGCAAGTCTCTCGCGGGCTAATTACGAATTAATTGCGGGGGATGGGATAATTTGCTACTTCCGGGAGATTTATTATCGTATCTAAAGACGCGCGATATGCGGCATAAATGTTACAACGCGATAATAAAGCTGTGTAAGCCTCATCTCCGCTAATTGCCAGCGACATCAGCATTAAGCGTTCGTATTAGAATTATATACGCTATTAAATTACGGGGCGTAGCGGAGGAGAAGTCGCTTGTGCTTCTGTTAAATAAACCGCGACCGGTCGGGGCTAGGAAAGCGAGACGATCGTTCAATTTTCCGAGACATTCATCATCAAAGCACGTCGCAAGCAAATGTCACGACATTGAATTTTCGCCGTGAATCGCGCGCGGGTCGCAGGTGAAATTGACGGAACGATCGCGCGGCGATTTATCGAAGAGAGACTGGAAGATATTGAGGAAAATTATGATTTACACACACACATATACACACACATGTCGATGGCTCCTCAAACTAGAAAGTAATTAATCCGACGAGAGCTCGTTTGCGCTTAATTGCACTTCTACACGATAGAGAAATCTTCCGTGTCAAAATCACAAGATTTATTTACATAAGATTTTTGTTCCACATTAAATGTGATGTACAAATGCGTTTCTGAAACACAATGTATTTTATTTAGCAATCGTTTATTACAAAATTTTCGATTTACTAAAGTTTGTGAGAAAAAATCTGAACGCTATGGAATATTTTTCCAATTTTTGAAGTGCGTTTTCCGCGTTTCCGGTGTTTTAAGAAATTTTCGAAGTGACGCAAAGAATTACGACAAAACCTATAATAGAACCGTTCGAAAATTGTTCTACAAACGCAACGAGGGAGAAAAAAGACCGTTTTGTTTTAGAATCCATAAATCAGCGACGGCGTTTTCTTGCACGGTTTTCAAGTAAACCGTGCTAGATGAACCGTCGGTCGCTTTTATGTTTGTGACTAGGAAACCCGACGATTACCTAATTAGAGCGGGACGTAATGGGAGCGAAATTCCTAACGTGAAACTTGGACAGGAGTGAATATTGTTGCGGTAACTACGGAGCCACCAACTACCTCGAATTTCACCAAATTATTGCGCGACTTAATTAGACAGCGCGCCATGAAAGTGCCTTGTAATATATGTATGTATCGATAGAAAATGGTGACTTTTTATATTTACAATCTCTTTACTGAAAATAATCACAATATTCAAATGTTTTATAGCACACGTACGTGAAATTTAAAAATAAAGAGAATGAAAAAAACAAAATTTCGATTACATAACATTTTATATAATAATATTATTTTGAATATTGTGTGTGTGTCTTCTCTTCGTTATTATAAATCGCAAGATGTTCAACACGCGCGTGGTGCAACGTTACAAAGTGCAGCGCGTGATCTGGCATGTTAAAGCATTAACGCGCGACATCGCGGAGAATTTCTCCGAGAGGTTTTCTCGATCCCGAGGTGTCTCGAACGTTTTGTTATTTCAAGCTTGTGCAACAAGCAAACCGAACTTTTCCATTCGTAAGTGTACATTCGTGCGCATCTTCGCGCAAAGTGACGATCACAGACAGAGTCACGCGGTAAACACACTTGCACGCGGTTGCAACAACGATTTCGAGTGTACATTGGGATGCGTAAATGGTGTCCGATTTTTACATAAATAAATAAATACTTGACGCGAGTTTACCACCAATGCTTTGTTCTCCCTCGCGTACGAAGTCACGACAATATAAGTAAATAAAGAGTAAATATATATCTTCTTGAATATTTATTAAATATTTCTAAATATTTGAAGTAAAATGATAAAAATACAAAAAAACACTCAAGTAGTTATACGGAAAAAAAGGATATTTTTCTTAAACGGAGAATATCGCACAATTAATACGTAAATTATTGTTTACACTGCTGATATATTATTGCTGCTGCCGCTTGATTCCGTACAACCGTACGAGTACTGTTACGCCTGGTATGTGGGTCAGTGTAAAGGCCGATCGTTGGAAAGCTATCAATTGTGACGGTGAGCGTGCACGCGAGGTGTCACTCACACTCGCGCACCGCACGCACGTGTGAAAGACGAGAAAAGAGGGAGATGTGCGGCATTCGGGAACGCGAAAACAAGTATAATGTATTATATAACGGCAATCAGAATTTATTATTCAAAAGTGACAATATCTTCCTCCACCGATGCAAAAATTAACGAGCTACGTTTCCTAGAAATTATCGAGTTTTCCGATTAAAAATTTCGCCTGGATCGGGTTGTTTCAGTTCTTATCAGATGAAAGTGAATGAACAATTAATGGCTCTCCGTATCAAAGTAATTAGATACCGTTACGTAATTTATCTCGGACCAATAATAAACGTTGCCAATAAATTAGCTTCGTGTATCCGAGCAAGATTCCAATCAATCCGTTGGCTCGTTAGACATCCCCGGTGTATCGAGTCGAACAACTCGCACGAGATTTCACGTAAGAGATTTCTTCGTGCCTGTCGCAAGCGTGATAACGATTGCCGAGTTATTGCGACCATCGCGCGACCAAGGATGCGAGGAAACGGTTCTGATCAATTACACCGGCGTGCGATGCCACGCGAGATTAGATTTCACAGCGGCAAAAAAAAAAAGAAAAAGAACCTAATTGCCGCGATAATTAACAGCTAATCGCCGCGAGGAAGCGATACGCAATCGCCGGGGATGTGACATCCGGCGCGTTTCACCGCGAAATTTTCACGCACATTTTTTTACGCGCCAAAAACGTGACGATTGAAATGAGGTATATACGTCGCGATGTCGAGAAATACTCCGCTCGTAGAAATGTATATCATTACCCGGTAATTACTATTATTAAATTTGCGCTCTGGTGTTATGTTCCTTTAAGAACACAAGCTTATCATTATTGCAATCGCGGCGCGTGTTATTATATCGCAATTTTTCCAAACAAAAAGAATCCGCAAAGTGCGTTGCAAAAACGCAGTTAAAAAAGAAAAAAACTTTGCGCGCGAAAAACTCAATCCTTTTTGTCGCATACGCGCGCTTTAAACTCGCGGAAACGGAATTGCACACGCGCATAATTGCCGCGGTCTTCGATAGAATCACTGCGATTATTATTTGTAACCCTCGCAATGATTCACCGATTACGTCGCGCGTCCAACACAGCGACACATAATCACAGAGTGCGCGAGATAATGAAAGATTCGTTCCACGGACGTCTGTGTTGACATTCGCATCTTCCGCGATACAAAATTGCAGCTGTCGAAACTGTCATATGTGTCACCGCGTCTTCACTCTTGACCGTAACTACTTCCGCGATTTCGTTTGAGTCTCATCTCTCTTTAATTGCTTAATACGCTCTTTAAAGTTTCTTATATTACACACTGTGAAATGAAATTGCCGCCTTCTCGCAAAGGAGAAAAGATCGTCGTCGCGCGTCACGGCCACACTACGATGACACTACGACGAGAACTCGGTGTCGAATTTCGCGATATCCCGGCGACATTACGTCGGGACGGGATGGAAATTGTTTTCTGACTCGAGTCTGAATCGAAGTCACAGAAGCCTCGGTGAAATTTATGCCGGAGCCCGCGCGAATTTGTGGTTGCGCGTTGCGCAACACAAGAGCGAGAAACAGAGAGAGAAAGGCGCGCGCGAGCGATTACGTCGCTCGTCGAGCGAAAAGATCGAAAGAAGAATTTCTCCTCGTCTCGTTGTCCCGATTAGATTAGGTCATGACGACCAATGCCGAGACGCTGATTACGTGCCGTTGTTGCGCCCTCGCGTTTTCTTCTCTACTCGCGACGAAAGTCGCTTCACGGAACGTTACGTTCTTCGTCGCGAGACAATAGTTGGACATCGCGTTGTCTCGAAGCTTTCGAGACTGGAATTCACTCTGTGAGCTAAAAATCGACTTTGGAAATTATTCACTGAGAGAAGAGATTGATGCAAATGATATCGCGATGCTTTTCCTCATTAAAACGTCTGGTTGATGACGGAAGCCTGGAAATGTTCTAAACTAGACGCAACGAGAATTACGCAAAACCGATCGAGCTCGCGCACGTTTCAATCGTGATCGACCTTCGTAAAGTTCAAGATCCCGCGCGCCAAGGTGTCTTTTCCGCGCGATCTTGACGAAGTGAGAGATCAAATCGAATCGCCGGCGCGCGCGCATTCGTTTGTGTTGCGCAAACGCGTTCGTTGAAAAATAATAGCGTTTCCGCGGAAAGGACACACGCTTCCTGAACAATTAGTCACGGCAGCGCGACCCGCCGGCGTCGCTCGTGTGAGAGAGGGAACAATCGCGAGGATGACGCAGGTGCCGATAAAAAAAAAAAAAAAAAAAAAAAATGATAACAATTAGGATCGCGACTTTTGACGGGACATTGTTCGCGCGATAAAATCTTTCCGCACGTCATTTAACGATCAGTTCTTACGGTCGTTAAACGACGAATTGTTTATTCATGCTGTAAAACAACAGCAATCGACGCATCCGCGTGATAAAATGTTATTTTTTATGTTTCGAATAAATTAGTATATAAATCGCTAACGCCCGATGATCTTTTCAATATACGACGTCGATTCAAACCGGAATGTGTGGCAACACTTCTTTACACAGCATAAACAGGTAAAAGAAAGAAAGAGAGAAAGAGAGAGAGAGAGGGAGAGAAAGAAAGAAAGAAAGAGCGCGGGAGACGTACAGGAAGTGGTACAGCATTGCCGCAGGGAAGGACGTCGAATCTGGGCCACAATTACCGCGGAGGCCGGCGTTGCGTCTCTCCTTCCTCCGTGCGAGTGGCGCCGCGGTTACATACATATACTCTCGCTTTCGAAATAATAATTATTTAATATTCCCGAAACGAGCGCCCCGGTGAAATGCGAGATTCAACCGGGAAGAAGAGAAAGAGATCGAGAGAGAAAGAGAGGGAGGGAAAGAAAAGAACCGGTTTTTTTTTCAGTCCATCTCGTAACAGCTTCCGAGAGCGTAGCGACGGAAATAATGTAGTGCGCTGTTTGAAATAAATGTCCATCTGCATGTTGCGAACAAAAGAACGAGTCCACGCAAGTCGACTGCCGCGTAACTTTACGCGCGTTATTTTTGTTTTATTTTTTTTTACGGTTTTTTTTAAACTGGTAAAGAAAAAATGATATCGGATTTATTTGGAAAAATTGTCGGCATGCGATTAGCGGCAATGATTGGAAATCAATGTCGAGCCGCTGCTCGATCTACGCAAGAGACCGGAGGTAATTGCAAAATGGACACTTGAGTCTCTACTTCTAAAAGACATTCATTACAGAAGTAGGGGAAAGTAATGGGCAGCTCGCGCGCGCACATACACAAAAGCAGAAAGATCGAAAGTAGCAGCGCGGAGCTGCTTCTGTATGCGCGAGCGCGCAACTCTCGGAAATGATACGAGATATGCCGTTTACGAAATTGCCACAATGGCGAAGCCAGAAGTGGATAATAACAAAACGTTTGCGGCGAGGCGTTTATACGCGCGATTTCCTACCCGCGTGACTCATTGAATCGCGAGAAAAGCTTTGATGCCGGCAGCTGCTCGCGAAGAATGCGAGAGAACACTGTGCGACATTCCGCGGGATCTGTCCATATTCGATTTTCCAACAACAGGTTTCGAATTATATCCTCGCTCTTTTCGTTGCATTCCATCGCTCGCGAGCGCTTCCGCTATTTATTTTGTCCCGCAATCTCGCTCGAAACTAATTGACTTATTTCTCACGAGGGAACGAGAGACAGAAGAAGGAAATATATTAGATTTCTCGATTTTCGCGATTCGATAGCCTTCAGGCTTTCGTAAATTTTTCTCGCGACTACGGATTGAACGTGTTTCGTGATGTATCGAGATATAAATGTGAAATTACATAAAAAAAGAAGAAAAGTAAAATCGAGATAAAATTGTGGAATTACATGGAAAAAAATAAGATCAAGAGAAATAAATTATTCCAATTTTCACTTAAAAAACAAAAAAAGAAACGCAAGAGCGTATTGATGTTTGCTCTCCTGAAGAGATTTTATTTGCATATTCATTTTTTCCGTCGCGCGACTCTGCAAGTTTTTCTTGCGGAACAAATAACAGCACGCGCGTTTTCCGTACGTACCACGTCGCCGGCTGACAAATCCCAAAACGAATTAACGTGTTCTTCCTGTTTGCACCGGCAGAGAGTGCACTTAAAAAGACTAGTTGGCGCCGAGAGTGTTGCATGTTATTTTCCGCTGGCGAGATCGGTGAAAGCGCAACTATCAATCGGCCGCTCGACGGTGATAACGGTCGCGAGGACACTTGCTGATGGTAGGAGCCAGGGTCCCTGCACTCGTCTCCCCGACGCAGGACTGACACTCGCGTGATGTAATCCCTCGTGTTCAATAAGACACGAATACACTCACGCGGATGACATAACTTTTGCTGCGCCCTCGTTGCATAACGGAACTAGAAAAGCAAATAACAACCGCGTCGATCGTTTCGGAACCGATTCTGAAAAAGGTCAGGTTGAGAAATTGGCGAAATGTCACGTTGATAAAAATATATACGCATACATACGGTGTGTCGTACACACACACACACAGAAATGTTCCGACATTCATTGCCAGTAGAAATCTACTAGAAATCTATAGCACGTGTGACGTTTAGATTTTAGCAAATATCGGAACGCAGCCTCAATTTGCACGCATTGCGAAATGAAATCACATTTCGAGATTATATTATTTTGTTTCGCAAAGAACGTGCGAATGATCGATTGTATCATCGAGATGTCCGGCACGTTAATCCTTATCTTCCTGGTTTTCATCGTATCGTCAACATCGTATCATCGCAAACCACACGAGGTGCGAATAATAATGCAAATAGTCACATGATTATGGCAACTGCGTCATTATGGCAACGAACAAAGGTAGTACGGAAGTATATCAAGATTACTGACATTGATTTTATTTTACATTATACGGTTCGTCGTATCCCTCGCTCTACAGTTTGCTCACATCCGCGCGCGAGCGCCAGCTCCATAACA
This sequence comes from Pseudomyrmex cubaensis, assembly GCA_014825685.1. Lineage (NCBI taxonomy): Eukaryota > Metazoa > Arthropoda > Insecta > Hymenoptera > Formicidae > Pseudomyrmex > Pseudomyrmex cubaensis. Next base: position 90,342 of record QVOA01022222.1, read on the forward strand.
ATCGCGCGACTCGAACAACAACATCTTCCATACATTAACTTCCGCTCGTAACAAAATCTTTTGAAGAGATCGTTGCCGAAAAAAAATTGTGATGAATGAAAGAGTGAATAAAAGATTCACAACGACGTGAACAAATTACAAAGTCTCAAGTCGGCTTGCGGGCTTTTGTCTCACCGTGCGAATATAAACTATTAATGTCCTTGTGTGTGGGTGTTTTGCAGGATGAGGAGGAGCGGCATGAACAGACGAGCGAACAACGGCGAAGGAGCCCTGATCCTGCTCCTCGTCGCATTGACTTCTGTTATCTGCTCCGCCGGAATCCTGGACCCTTGGACCCAGTGGGCGCGCAGCGATCAGCTCGAAGTCAACATACCTTGGCCGCGACCTTGTAATTCTTTCTTCACATAATTCACAAAAACATTCTCATTTTTGCACGATAAACGAAACGTGGTCACAAATTATGTATACTTTATATATATATTTTTTATGTATTTTTTAATAGATAGATAAATAAATTTATTGACTATCTTAAGAGTCAATAAATTTGTTTACAAGCACCTGTGTTTTTAAAATAAATATTACGAATTTTTTTATCGGTAAAACAGACATAATCCGCATGTGGATATAATCGAGTCGAAAATAAAATTGTATAGAAACAAAACCACGTGAAAATAAAACTCACCATCTTTCAGTCTTGAACGAAACGCGCTGCTACGGCGAGCTGGGCTGCCTGAACATCACCAAGAGCTGGTACCACATTATACACCGACCTCTCAACGTCTTTCCCTTGTCGCGAGAGATCATCAATACCAGATTCATACTCTACACGAATTATAACCTCTTGGATGTAAGTGATTGGTTAAAGCCTAGAGGCGCCGTCGAAAGTCACGTCAGGTGTAACGTAAAAGTGAAACCTCTCCGTACAAAATAGATTAAAATTCTCCTCCATGAAATTTCTCGGTTGATATTCGATACGTAAAAACACTTCCGCGTGCGTAACCGCGCGTATGTATTTTAAAATTGCACCGAGAGAATTCAATCTTACGAATAATACTTACATATCTCTCAGAAACGAGAGAGAGAGACATACCACGATTTAATTTAACGACCGCGCGCGTGAATATCTTAACTTAATTAATTAAAACAGAGATTGCGGGCGTTCCGCGGTGAACGCCCCGCGCGCTTCGCTATCTCTCTTGTACATTTCATAAACAGATAAGATCTCTGATTTATAATTCAATGGATTCCACGAGGAAACCCGCTGCGAAAGAAATATCGAACGCGATATCAGCGGCGTAAAACGTGGTGAAAACACGCATAACATGCGTATACGAATTAGCCTCCGACTTGAATAAATTCACATAAAGCTGAATGGTGATAAATAAACATGATTTCGCTCTGTGAATTCTATCAATAAAGTTAACATGCGGTTTTTATAAATCTGTAAAGTGCGAAAAATTGTTATCTATAATTGTTTTTTTTTTTTTTACGCACACTGTGTTGTGACGAAATACCATGTCTGTCATTTAAATGTTTTATTCCTCACATTTCTAGTAAAAACGCACTCGCATGTGCACTGTACAAGTTTCCAAGTATGTAAATTAACGTGCTTTTTTTTAGAAGAATAATCGGTTTTCATCACATCAATAATATTACCAAGCCATTGAATTGCCAGTGAATGTCTACTTTAATATCCGCATATTTCCAGGGTCAAATATTAAATGTGGCCAAGGATAAATCCATCGCAAACTCGAACTTCAATTCTAAGAGAAAGACCAAATTCATTATACACGGTTTTATAGACACGCCACTCAGCAACTGGGTTAAGGTGAGGTTTTTTTACTTTCTTGTGTGACTCATAATTATTTTGCAACGAACTTTCGCGTCATTTTGCATTTTACATTACCTTGAAATCACAATCGCACGTATTATTAATCGCACTTAATTTTATTTCGACGTCTCTATTCATCATATATCTCTGTTTAAAAGATAAATCTATATTTAAGAAACAAGAGATGTTTGTGTTACTATGAATTAACGCAATCCAATGAGCACACACACACACACACACAGTTGTCGCATCTGAAGGCAATCTGTGACTCCCTTCAGCGACAAAGACGACGAAGATTTATATATACTCTCGCATTTGTTCTCGAAATAAATACAAATCATCCACAGGAGATGCGAAGCGAGCTGTTGGCGCACGGAGACTACAACGTTATTGTGGTCGATTGGGCGGGTGGGAGTCTACCCCTTTACACTCAAGCGACAGCGAACACGAGGCTGGTCGGGCTCGAAATAGCTCATCTCATTAAGCACTTGCAAGTAAGAAATATTACGCAAGTCAAGATAAAAAAAATTCAAGAATTCTGAATACGTGTTAGCGTCAAGGCAATTAACGCACGTGTCTTTCCGACTTAATTGAAAGCGGTGTAAAATACCACTCACTTCAGCGATTCACAAACAAATAGAGAGTTGACATCTGGAAAAGAAATAATTTTTTCTCTCATTGAAATAAATTATTTTGTTAAATAAGCATTTTTTATTTTTTTTTTTTCTACCTGTTTTTAATTGTTCAGGAAAATCGATATTTCTATGTCTGTCTACTTTTATTCTGAACGCAATGTAGACCAAGTACGGCGTCGATCTGAACGACGTGCATCTGATCGGGCACAGTCTTGGCGCCCACACGGCCGGTTACGCGGGCGAAAAATTGGGCGGCAAAATCGGACGCATCACCGGTTTAGATCCCGCGGAACCCTACTTTCAGGAGATGCCGAGCCAAGTTCGCCTGGACTACACGGACGCCCGACTGGTCGACGTAATTCACACAGACGGAAAGAGCATCTTCTTTTTAGGTAAGCGACGCACGGCACGCGACGCGACGGACAATATCGTAAATCAATTTGCTTTGGGTCAAAGAGTAAAGATAAAAAAAAAGATTTTTGTGAGAAACACTTGAGAAACACTGTGGAAAGGATTTTATGTATCGAACATTCGTTTTGTTTTCAAACAAAAAAAAAAAAAAAAAACAAAAAGATCTTTCGAAAAATGAGTTTTCCTATTTTTTTTTTCCAAACAACAACAACAATCTTTTGTGTTTTTTCCTTCATTCGCACGCAATACATCTGCTTCATCGAGACTCGAGATCATCTTAAATTCTCCTCGACCGAGGTGAATTTAAGCAACGCATTTATCGCACCGCCACACGCCGTTCTCCATCGTTCGCATCACGTTGTTCAAACTAACGTAGTACACGACAAGGCCTTCCAGGGTACGGAATGAGCCAACCGTGCGGCCACTTGGACTTCTATCCGAATAACGGCAAGGAGCAGCCTGGATGCACGGATCTGAGCGAGACCACGCCGTCGTTGCCGCTCACTCTGATACGCGAGGGCCTCGAGGAGGCCTCGCGCGTCCTCGTCGCCTGCAATCACGTGCGCGCGCTCAAGCTCTTCATCGAGAGCATCAACTCCAAGTGCCAATACGTCGCGCACGAGTGCTCGAGCTATTCCAGTTTCCTGCGGGGCGAGTGCTTCTCCTGCAAGAGCAACAACAGCCTGAGCTGCGCCACGATGGGCTATCACGCGGACAGCAGCCCGGCGCTGATGAAGCGCAAGGAGATGGGACAAGATGTCACGTCCTTGATAGGCTCCAAGTTCTTCCTCAAGACCGGCAAGGATGAGCCTTTCTGCAGTAAGTACACAACGTTCGTGAAGCACGACGATGCGCTTGATTGTTTTTTTTTATCTATTCTTTTTCTCGTCACTGGAGTTGTGTTTGAAAATTGTGACCCAAACGAGAATCGTGTAAACTTGTTTGTAATTTATGTCGAGATAAATTTCAATTCGACATTCGATAACATAGAGAGGCAGATAAAATGCGCGCTGCACAACACTTTCTCTTCCGATTCGTAGATAAATAAATATTCATAAATATCCTGATTGTTTATAAAAGACGAGAAGTTGATTTTTGAGAAACGAGGCACGTGGCTTAAATTATTCGCGTATATTTGCATCTTATTCGTATACACAAGCCTTCGCGTGGCGTATTTTACAAATCCGTACAATCGAATGTCGATGTATAATAGCAAACAAATTCGTAATTTGTCCTGACGTCAATTATTGCGAAAAAAATTGCACGTGACACGCAGATGCAAATGGGTGTGCGGAAAAAAAAAATTTTTGTCTGAACGGCAAGATTAGTTACTGTGAAAAATTTGCTGAATCTATTAAGTTTGTTGCTATGTCAACAAAACACTTTGTTAGCCAAGTAAAACGTTTAGTAGCAAATTGTTCTTGCTGGCCATACAATAACAGACTTTTTTTTTTTTATGTGCGATACTTAAAACCACACACGTTAATAAGCGGCTGTCTCGACGTTCTCGCAATTAAGGTGTGCAACGATAAACTGATAACTTTCCCGATAAGTAACATTTAAGAAGAACGTCCACTAATTAAGCTTCTCTTTTGTTAAAATAATGATCACTGCTTTCAGTTCGACGTTTATTACAAAGTGAATGAGAAATATCGCGCTTGCGCCTGAAGGTGCGAGTGGAACGCGAGTGTTAAATAAATCCGATTGAGGTTGATTGGATCTCTATCGCGCCAGACTATTTTTGTTAATTCTTTGCTCGTGTCGAGAAAAATATCGCTGCGCAATATTTCACTAGCGCGAGATGCGATACACGCGCAGCTTTTCTCTAACGCGCGCGCGAGATGCGACTTTCTCTCCCCGGAGAGCCGCGCGCAATAAAAGCCGCAAAGAGACGGCGACGCCGCGTTGTCTCTCTCACACAAATCTCGAAAATATATTTATCTATTCTTGATGTATAGATCGTGTAATCGTCTTTTAGGGAGGCATTACAGAATCACCATCAACCTCGCACGACCGCCAACCGCGGAGAGCTGGGTGCAGGGATTCATGAAAGTCACTCTTCACGCCGACAAAGGCGTGATACGCAACATGGATCTCACGCCCAGGCAAGTAGACAGTCGTTCCGGAAGTATATAATCGTTATCGCCTCGCGAGTAACCCACATTCGCGCTGAAATCGCGAGAAACTATTTAACTTCACGCCCGCGGCCCGATCGTAAACTGCGCAAACGAACCTGAGACACACATCGCTCGCATCGATCGCGCTCCGAACGTTGTAAAATTATTTACAACCGTGCGTATAAATTATTTACACGGTGAATTTTCAAACGGGTTGGTCGCGCGCATGTGTGTCCGACGAGTTTCCTTCCTCGAGGTGTGCATCGGCTCGCTCGAGATTTTCGACGTTTCGCGCAGAAACTTCTCAAACGATTGTTCCTTCCAGCAGCGGTTACATGAAATTGGAGCACGGCTCGACCGTGCGAATGGTCGTGACCCATCCGAGCGGCTCGATCGGCAGCATCGGCAAGGTCAGGCGGGTCGAACTCTCCTGGGTGTATGACATGGACGTGCTGCAGCCCAGGTCCCTGTGCTTCTTCTGGTGCAACGATCGACTCTACGTCAACAGCGTCAGCGTCGACGCCATGGATCTGCCGGGCAGAGGGTGAGAAACGGAGCGTCTCGAAACTGTGACGGTCCACATATACATCAGTAATAAAATTTGTCATTAGCGTCATTTTGCTAATTTGTCAAATGAATTGTTCGTTTTGTTAAGGAAACGGGAGGCGGATTTCTCCAGCAGGCTCTGCTCGGCCAGCACGCGGGATTACGCGGAGATCGCGAGCGGATCCACCGCCATGTTCGTCGACAAATGCTGATGACGGTCCATTCCGTCTTCAGTCAAAGCTATTCAGGCGGTAATTATAAAATGCCGGCAGCCGGAGGCGATTCTCGAAAGCCGGACGATGATGAAGCGAAGTGGAAGAATCGCGCAATTTACCCTCCGTAGTCTCATATTTCCTTTCGCTGACGACACGTCATAGCGCGAGACACTCGCGCGCGCGCGCGCGCGTACACACACGTACTTTCTTCTTTCCTCCTATTTTGTTTCGCGACCGAACCCATCGCACTTTCTTTTAAACGCGCCGCGGTCCGACGACGCGCTAATTAACGCCTCGATAAACTTGAGCCGAATTATCTTAATTCTCGCGGACGACCGACCGCGCGATTCGCCGCCTCTCCGCGCGATACGCGATAATCGAGTTCCTATAGAGATTTCCGCCTTTGTCTGTCGGCGAAAGATTGAAATCCTAATCGCGCGTGATGCGCGATTGCAAAAGCCCCCGTTCGTTAGGAAAATAAAAATTCTTAGGAAGTCGAGCGCGTCCAGTTCGCGCTCGGACTGCTGACGAAATTGGGCGAGCACGAAGTGAGAGTCTCTGAACAGAAAAGTCGGACTTTCTGTTTCTCTTTTTTTTTTTTTTTGTAATGTAATCATTTCTTCAGTATTAGTATTCATCATATGTTATTATGTACATGATGTATATAACATTTAAGTAATCTTTCTCTCTCTTAAGAGAGAGAACTATAACTACTTTCTTTCGGATGTGATCGCCGCTAGAGCTTTCAGTGATTGCTTATTTTAAGGCTCCCATTCGGCCATCGAGGTGGCTCTTACAAAACTTTTCGGAATCGATTCCGAAACTTCTATTTCGAGTGTTTTTCCTTCAAAAAGAAAGAAAAATAACGACCGTAATCGAAATTTTATCTCCGATCGGAAATCGATTTCGAACAGTTTCACAACAGATACCCCCGCATCTATGTATTATACACATCGACACACATGTTTTTCTTGTTTTATTTGTACGATGATTGTTAACCATCATCATATTGTCTTTCGCGAATATCAATATATATATATATATATATGATAAGAGCTTGTGATATTCTCTCGTAACATAGGAACCACGAAGAGTGCGCGGAATACATTAACGACAATTGCGTATAACCCTACTAATAATTCTTGCTCTTATAATTTTTACAAATGAACTGTACAAAACATGTAATGGAAGGCAAGTCTCGTTAGCATAAGAAGAGTATTCCGAATTGTTTTTTCTTTTATATATATATATATATGCCTGTTTTGTAAATTGTTACAATGTATAAAATAAACATTAGTTGCGAATACTCTGTGACGCGAAAAAATAAATGAAGGATATTTGTGTGCAAAAATAGAATTTACGTGTGATGTGTGTATGTGTGTGATTGTGGCTTCGAAGTGAGGTGTGTGCGATTTTTTTTTTTTTTTTTGGAGATCTCGGGGAAAATCGAAGAAACACACACTTACCACTACAGCTTTTGCTAATCTTTCGCAGTGTTTTACTCCTCTCTCTCGATTGAAACGCTTTTACACGTTCGTATATCCGTTCGCTTATACAAAAAGACACGCGAGGCGCAGCTATACACGGTAACATATGGATTCTGCTTCATCTTCATTCATCTTCTTCTTTTTTTTTCTTTTTTTTTTTTTATTTTACACGAGATTCAACAATGTTCGAGTAAAAAAGCCGTCCACGTTGTTCGACGCGGTAACAAGGGATTGGTAAAATATATATGGTATATATATATATAGCGTTATACGTAATATAATCTAATAATCTCTAATCTGTCATATAACATATAGAATCTTTTATATAAATAATAAATAGAAAATAAAGGGAGCCAGGGTTTTGTTGTGATTTTGAGATTAGCTTGGTAAGACTTCAGCAATCTAAATTACCGTTACGAAGAACATTTACGAGGACTATGGGGAGAGAAGAGAATATGAGGGGGGGGGAGTGAGGGGGGGGGAATAATGGTAATCGGTGAAGAGAGGCGAGAAATCGGACAAACGAGAGAAGAGAAGAGTGAAAGATAAATCGAGAAACAGTGAGAAGAGAGAAATAACTAACAATAGAGACGTGACTATACAGCTGATTCATTTGGCATAATAGTCTAGAGCGGACTTCTTTTCTAGCGCGGTAGGATGCGGTCAGTTAAGATTCTCGACCCAAGCGGTGTCTAGTGACTCGATGAGAGTACGGACGAAGGCCATCTCCTTCCGTGCGTTCTCTAGGATTACCCGGGGATCTTGGGACGTGCATCGCAATACATTCGGCGCCATCACCATCGCGAGATTGTTGGCGTCCATTTTAGTACGGGCGACCACGTCGGATCTAGCGAATATCTGCAAAGTCATTTCAATCGTCGTGGCAGGATACTCATTTCGAAAACGATTTTCAATCGATCATATAAACACACTTATTTCGTTCGAGTAAAAACTGTGTCGCTATAAATAGAATAATCGTTCTGGACTCAAAGAAGAAGAATAATCGTTCTGGACTCAAAGGAGCAAGAAAAAATTGGTTCTGTACGATTGACGTTGATAAAATGATCTCATTAAACTCCGAATAGAATGAATAAAACGGGCCTCTTACCTGTAGGAAGCGTATTAGATGACACAGCACGCGACGGTTAAGATCTGGCAAACGGTCGACAAGCGTAGCCACGTTCGCCGCGGACGCTTCCGGGTCGTCATGCCGCATGGATACGCATTCCAAGTAGAAGGAATCCGGTATCAACGGTTCGTACAGCTCGCGTACCCATAGCTTCAGCAGAGATGCCGGCGCGTGAGCGTCCTGAGAAGTTGCCATTATAGCGCCGTCCTCGAACCTATCCAAGCACGATTTCAACGCGCTGACCTCGTCCGCGTCCGCGGACACCCGGAAGATACCTTCGGTCACCGTGCCGCCACGCACCAACACCTGACGCGTCAGCGTGGTCTGTATCCATGGTAACTGTTTATTCGGAAAGCGATCCCTTTGTAAAGCCATGACTTCCGAGAGCGTCGCGCCGAACATAGACGCGCGGAATATTTGCGTCTACAAGAAAAACAGATGTCGGATATTATATTTTCACCATAAAATTATTAGATTCTATATTTTAACGATATGCTGCAAATTAAATAATCACCCTCGCTTGGTCGATATCCTCCATTGTAGCCTTACGAGGTTGTCGTTTGCCGTGCGCGCCGATCCGCTGCAATCGCCTGCAGGCTACAGTGGCATAATGACTGACTTGCACGTGTATCGGCCACTTGGCGACCTCTGGGAACTGGAAGTTAGGATCGCGATGCCTGTTCATGTAGCCTTCCAAGTAAGGCTCGAACGTCGCGCTAGGCGGCACAAAAGCAAGACACACAGCCATTAATTCCCATCCGCGTCGCAGACTCTCTTTCCGCGGATTCTCCGTCGTCTGTCGGCAAATCTGAACATATAGTTCGTCACGCAGAGGAGGTTTCGAAAACGCAGTATTCACGATATCCATGGCGACGCCGTCCAGCGTCATGCCGACGTTGGCCTTACGGTCGCCCATGTACACCTGGACCAGTCGGAACAGATTACAGGCTTCTCTCTTGAGAAGCTTCTCGCCGTCCACCATCGCGAGCATGGGTTGAGGTATCGGATCTTTCGACCAGCTAAGAATATCCCGTACACTGAACTTCTTTCGAAATAACAACCGCAATCCCTTTGGTCTGCCGCAGTTCAGATTGAGATTGTCCTGCGCGTATTTCTCGATATCGCCACCGCCCGTACTGTCGTCCCGCCGCGCTTCGTCCAGATCGGTGTTGTCGACGTTCGTTGTACCGATACTTGGAATTGAACTCACGGTGGGAATCGGGACTTGTCTCGTGGTCACCACACTGTCTCTCGCTTCTATTTGAGACACGATGTTCGGAGGTGAAGGAGGCCGCGCTTGCGGCCTTGTCAAAGTGTCAGCTGTAGTGTAATAAGTCGCCAAGCCCGCAGTGTCGTAGTTCCCTAAATCTAAGACGAAAAGGAAGTTAACGATTATATATTCGATAAACACGCGTATAACGCGTCGTACGCTTTCAATAACAATTTCTCACCCGCATAATGATCCTCGAGATATTCTTGACTGGAAGAGTCGCCTTGATTGCTAGCTGCTTCATCATCAGCAAATTGATCATCAGAATCGTCATCGCCTCTTCCGCCGATACCTTCGCCCCTGCCACCTTCCTCGTCTAGAGAATCTTCCCCTTCCTCTACTAACAAGGGATCTCCGAACTTGTAACAACCTTGTAAATAACAAAAACAATAAAAATAATAATAAAATATATAATTGTCGCAAATGTTATCTAAAATGTTAGAGAACCTTTTGTCATTTACCTGATAATTTTGCTTGTTGAAGAATATAATGCTGTAACGGTAATAAGTGATCAGCATCGGCCAGGAGGTTGCCGTAAAACGGTGACGGCGGCGGGCTTGGATTTCCGTTGCTTCTTTTCTTCTTACTGTCATCTCCTTCGGCGTGACCTTCGGTTTCCTCACCCGCCGCGCTATTGCTACTGCTGTTACTACTGTTACTACTACTAGTGTTACTACTGAGTCTCTGCCTAGACTGTTCGTGAGTCTGGCTTATCATCAGGTAACGCTCGTGCATAGCGTCGTCGTCTCGCTCTCTTCTCCTGGCCTGCTGCTGTTGCTGCTGTTGTTGCTGCTGCATTTTCTGCTGCTGTTTTTGCTGCTGCACAAAACTGTAACTGCGACCCAGTGGTTGAGGCACACCTTGCAAAATAATAATCACTCATGTGCATTGCAAAATATGACAGGTCTACAGGAAGATGGCGAAAGAAACAAAGAGAGATTATCTTGCTTACAGTCCAGTGAGTTATTGCACGCTGTGTTTCGCCTATACTCCTTCTCTCTCTCGCGTTCCCGCTCCCTCTCGCGCTCCCGCTCTGCTGCTTCAAGACCGCTTCTCTGCTTCGACGTATTACCGTGTACACCAGCAGCTCTACCGAGGCTTTTTGCGGGATCGTTTCTCTCGGACAGCATCGCACCGTACACGTCTCTGACATTTGCTTCCGACAACGATGCCGAACATCCGTGATGCCGCCTACCTATGCTACCTGTACTATCTTGCGGCTGCTTGTTCATGTTTCTCGAATGCATAGAACTGGGGTAAAAGGAACCCTGCGGATTTGTCTTGTCGAGACTGTTTACCCGCTCCCGGTGATGCTGTTGTTGCATCTCCCGTTCTCTATCCCTATGGTAACGATTGCCACTCTCTATCAAGGAACCATACTTCTCACTCTGTGACTTGTAACTATGGCTAAGCTGAACTTCCGGCGGACGATACGGCGGCATTTCCTGCCTAAAGACTCGAGATTCCATCAAAGAATCACGATATGGCGAGGTACTCGGCTCGGGACCGTACGAGCCTCTACTACTTTCTCTACCTGCAAATATGAAATTCGAAATCGATGAGCACAAAGTGCGAACGTGTGCGTTTAAAAACTTTCGCAATATACAAACAAGAACCGTCACGCGTGTTTACCATTTTTACTTTTGTCCAGGTCCAAATTTCCCGCTCTCCCTTCCCGCTGTGGGTCGGAAAACGTTTTCTTTTTGAACAACGGCGTGCTGGTCGAAAGCGATAAACCCAACGGCGGCGGTTCTCCCATTGACACGGACTTCTGATTTTTCACGCTTTCCAAAGTGCCGCTTTTGTGACACCTGGCTTCCAAAGTGCCGCTACCGTGCTGCCTGGGCGAGGATTGGGCGGTGCTAGCCGGCGTTGGCGCGGCCGAACGATGATGATGTCTGTGCGGCGAATCCAACAAACGATATCCGGTCGACTCTAGGGAGGTCCTGCTGTGCGAGACGGAACTGTCGCTAGATCTGCCGGAATCTTGCGAGTGATTGTGTTGCCTGGTGCGTGCCGGGGGTACATCATGATGCCTGTGATGCCTGTTATTGTGATGATGGTGATGATGATGATGCCGTCTCGCTGACGGAGACGGAGATGGGGGAGAAGTCTGTAGATCGACGCCGACCGTGGAAGTTCGCGTTTTGTTCGCGCTACCGAGAGAAAGAGCTTGCTACGAGAAAAAAATGCAGTGCAACATCATCTCGAAATATCAACGTAGCGTTGAGAAAAATTTTTTGTTTGTCGTTCAGATAAATTAAATTTACCAGCGTGGGTGCCAAATTCGTGTTCTCCTGGTGGTTAAATCGCGTGGATCGACTAACCGAGGGTGTTTGCGTCTGCGTCGAAACGGACTCCTTCTTTCTCGGCTCGATCGCCTTCTGCGTATCGGATGCACCACCGCTCGCAGGTTCCGTGTTCTGTTTTAACGTCTACAATACCAATATAACCACACGTATAAACAAAGTAACGAATTTAGACGAAAAGTCGGACGCAAAATCGCAAAATCTTCTTACGGACGACTGATATCGAAATTGTAATATCAATGTGACATATTTTTTTTATCTGTATAAAGTAGCGAAGAATAAAAAATGTATAAAAAGATATATAATATAAAAAAAAACAAACAATATGTAAAAAATACAAAACAACAGAAATCCAAAAATTCACATAAATCTACCCTGATACTTATGCGCATTAAGATTGTCAAATGTATGTGACACATTTATAGACGTATAAGTGGGAGCCGCGGTAAAATACGTGAGACATCGCGCGCCGGATCGTCCGTATTTTTGTCGGGACTTCAAATGAACAAATAGCATTATCACGAAAAGAGGTTTCATGAGGTAGTAGAACGGTATAATGTAAACCAGAGTTTTTTCTCTCCGCGCTACAAACGTCTATTTATAGCTCGAGAAGAGAGCAGACGCGCTCTTGCACACTTATATCTCCGCCACTTTAAAGATACACACAAGTTCTGTAATGTGCGTTACCCGGAGAAACTCACAAATCATTACACACATGCATAAACATGCTATATACACGCGTGTGTGTGCGCACACGAAAGCGCCTGCCAAAGATTTTACTTTACGTATTCCTCCTGAGCACGAGCATAAGTATCAATAGGGTCCTCGATCTTATCTGCGCTCCGACATTCGATAGCCGGTTAAATATGTGACTCACGTATATAATATAGAGCGTTATACGCCGGGAAAACATTGAAATCGTATCAGGAACCGGATGATATCGAGTGTGCGTTTCGTTTACCTGAAGTTTCGCCAACGGTATGATGTCACAGTCGGTCGGGCGGTGCCACACGGTTTTTTGAGACGTCGCGTTGTAATAGTAAAACCGTGAGGTGTTCTGATCGAATAATTCCCACCACTGATTGTTATCCGTCTTTTTCCTATAGATATATATAAAAAAAAAAATTGTTAAACGCGACACATGATAACGCTGCGCGTCTTCGGCTTTTTCGCCAAGTGCTTTCTCCGAGATAAACTTTCTCTAAAATAATTACAATGGAGCACACTTGAAAATAATTGAATAATATATCAAATGTGATTAAATTCCGAGCACACATTTCCGGAATTTATTACACTCGAGATTATGCACACTATCAGCCGATTGTGATGTTGAGATATTGATCTGAATAGTTTCTAAAGAGACGAATAAATCTCACACGTTACTCTTATCAGCCGGTTAGAAAATATTAACAGGAGTACGTTGAAACACGCAAGAAATGTTTTGAAAACTGATCCATTGTTACGTTATCGAGAGATCTTGTGTGGGAATTAGCCGCTTTATTGAAAAAATAATATAACGCATGAAGAAAGGAGCTTACACAGGTACACCTGGCGGTGGATCCCATACGCATTCCCCCGTGGTCAGATTGGCATACATATGCTCCTTGGTGCGAGGTTCTATGATCTCCACCCATTCCATCCTACTGCAATTGTCATCCATTAGTATTTATCCCGAAAGAAACACTCTACCTTCTTCCTCTCTTACGTCTATATAAAAATCTTTCTCTCTTTCTCTCTCTCTCTCTCTTTCATCAAACACTAAAAATCACCGGTGACAAACTGTTTCAAACCTTACGCAACTAAATCACTCTTTTCCCTTAAACTTTCACTTCTTACGGACTAATGCGGACTTCAAGGCAGTTTTTATCACTTTGCACAAACGACGTTGCAAGCGGCACATGTAACTCGAGAACGCGATAAAATCATAAGGCGGGATCGATATGTCAAAAGCATCTCCGGCTGTGACCCGCGAACGGAAATATCGTCACGATGCAACGGCCAACACCGCGATGGCATGGTAGCTCCCATTTTTTCTTCTTTTTTTTATTTACGTCCACTTGGTATCCTCCGCGCGAAACGAAAAACGTTACGCGATTTCTCTTCTCCGATGTTCTCGAAATCAGGGGTGAGAAGACGAAGGAGAAGGTGTATAGCACGCGTCGCGATATCGAGTACGTGCATGTCAAATAAAACGCGACGACGGGGAAGGCGATATCGAGGGGAAACTCGAATGAGACGGACGAGCGCGCAGACACACGATCGCACGCGGTTCCGAGAGAATCTCAGAAAAAAAAATCGCTCTTATCGCGGACAGACGAAACCGACGGACGTCTGAAACGGAGGAAAGGCTGACAGGAAAAGGCTGACAGAGAATTCCGAGGATTCGTGCGCGACGATGGTTTTTCAACGTCAGGCCAGCGGGCCGATGATAATATCGGGGCGAGCGAAGAAGGGTGTTTCGCCCGTCCGTCCGTCCGCCTGCCCGCCCGCCCCGCCCCACCTCGTCCCGACGGACCCCGCAAATTGATAGGAATGTTGGGCCGCGGTGCAACGAGAGACCGTCTGCTCTGATGTCATGCTGGCCGTTTAATTGGCTGAAATAGGCCGCGGAAATCCATTCGCGCGTAGATCGAGAGCGCACACGCTCGCTCGCTCGTGAGAGAGAGAGAGAGAGAGAGAGAGAGAGAAAAAGAGTAAAATAAACGGAGAAGAGAAAAACGAGGGAGAGGAAAAAAAACGAGGAACCGCGCGATATTAGGAGGAAAACGCGCACAACATCCGCGCGACTGACGCGAATGATGCTAAAACGCGCACTGCGAAAAACGTGCGCGCGAGGCGAGGGAGAGAGAGAGAGACCCGCCCAAACGTGACGACTGACGGCTAAGTTCAGCGCGAAAGCCTCGTTTCAGCGAGGAAGAACAAGAAGCGCAGCGGGAAATCGCTCGGTTATCGTCGAGGAACGGCGACGTCTTCTCTCTCCTCGTACGTAGATATACAAAGGAAAAGAACTTGAGGAGAGACAAGGAGGGGAGACAGAGAGGAAAAGATCGCACGCTATCGGCACGGACGAAAACGGAGAGAGGGAGAAAACTGGGACGGGTGACTGTAAAAAAATTCACTATCGATCTGCGAAACACCGTCGGTTCCGTGGCCCGTGCGTGCGGTCGTCGCGGCCGCGTTTTCCCTAGAGCAACGAAGTTGCGCTGCACCTAGGGTGCAATCAGGTGCAGCACGTAGAAGACGAATCTCCCTGTGCTTTCGACCGAGTTCTCTTTTCTTACCCGTCGGATGCCATCTCGCGCGTTTCCGACTGGCTCGTCGTCGTTGTTGTTGTCCACGTCGTTGTCTCGTCCGTCTTCCTCGCCGCCGCGATCGTCGTCGTTTCTGTTTTCGTCTTCCTTGTCACCGCTGTCGTCGTCGTCGTCGTCGTCGTTGCAAGGCACGACGAGTGCGGTACGATGCGGCGCGCTTACCGCACCTCCGCTCCACCACTCCGCACCACTGTCAACTTCTTTCTCGTCGTCCCTCGGCACGTCACCCTCGCTGACAATCACCACTCGGTTGACACTTCTCACCAAGACGACGTTGACACTCGAATGTCGCAACGTTCCATTTCCGCGAGCGCGAGCAGCAACGACGCGGCCCCTTCATGGCAGCCTCGCGGCGGCCATCTTTTTTCTTCTGTTTGGTTCGTGGTCAGTTTCTCGATCGCCGCCCCGTCGCGCCGCCAGCACTCCCCGCGGACAAAAATTCACTCCCGCACGCGCGCCGCACGTGCCCCCCCTTCCTACTTTATGTTGATTTCTTCTTTATTGTTTTTTTTTTTTTTTATAGCGATGAATATATTCGCGATCCGCGCGTTTGCATTCGCTCCGAGTGTATCGAGCGATGTTATATGATAAAAATGATCGACTATCAATTGTCGAGTGAAGTGATAAAAATGATGGAAAAACAATAAACTTTGGATTTTTATTAAACTCAGAATTAACGATGTGTAATTAATTAAAATGATGCTTCAGAGACAACAAGATAAAACTCGCCTGAGATGAAATTTCTCAATAAAATAACATTTTGATGGATCTTTGTGTTGATGTTGTTTTCAAAACTTCGGAATTCGCAAATGAACAAAGGCGACATCTGTTGCAGAAAAATCCTAAACATTTTACAGACGGCATGTCCACATTCCATTCTCAACATTTTATCAATTCGATGTCTATGTCGCCGCCTAGATCTCGAACGTAAATCGGACCTGCGATGTTCTGTAGCATTGGTGGATTTGCCGAGTGATCAAATCCGATTGGATGTTGTGGCCTGTGCTCCCGATTGTTGCGAGCGCCAAGTGGAACCAAGTGAAAACTGGATTTCGTTAAATCGAAAGAGTTGCGTTTCTATACACTGTGATGTCCTACGCGTTTCCGTTTCGGTCTTTCTTCTGTAGCTCTTGATAGAGAAAATGGTAATTTATATTGTTTAAAACTCGAAATTTGCTTGAATTATTATATCACGGACTGAATATTCTCCGAATATTGTTATATTCGTAGATCTGACTATGTGCGACATATCTTGAAGTTGTTAAATTCCGACGAAATTAATATTCTTCCGCGTTAAATTAATTCTCGTGTAAGGTGGCCATGTGGTCGCCAACGCAATTTGACTGTTGACAGAAATATGTTACATTGTTTGTTAGTTGTGTTGATTTTACTTGTATTTAACAAATGATCTATAAGTTGTGATATTATTCGTAAATCGTGAGGCAAAGACTCACATGTACATGAATCGTAACTTAACCTCAAATGTTTACACGACTCCGCGGATTGGAGTTGCTGATATGATGTCATAAAATTTCCGCGACTCTACGAGAATTGTATATTTAATGATTTATCACTGTATATGCAATTTTGTTTCTTTGCAGACTTGCAAGCGAAGAAATGGAGGTAGGGCCAAGCACGGCCGTGGCCATGTGAACCCGGTTCGCTGCACCAATTGCGCACGATGTGTCCCAAAGGATAAGGCCATCAAAAAATTCGTAATACGTAATATCGTCGAGGCAGCTGCTGTCCGTGATATTACAGAGGCGAGTTATTATCAATCCTATCAGCTTCCCAAGCTGTATGCCAAGCTTCACTACTGTGTTTCGTGCGCTATTCACTCCAAAGTAGTGAGGAACAGGTCTAAAGCTGATCGCCGCATCAGAACACCACCTGTTCGCAACTTCCCAAGGGTAATTTAAAATAATTCAGTATCAAAATAACTCAATTTTTTGTCTTATTAATTAATCTATATACTTTAAACTTGAAACATTTATATCTGTATATTTAATGTTCAAGTAAGTTTGAAATTGTAACGTGCTGTAAGATGTTTTGATGATTTAAAAATATCACGCACAAGATTGTGAAATTGAGACTTGCAGTAAAGTACATAGAAAATTTAATTGATAAACTATTTAATAACAATTATGTTAAACTTTTGTTTCTTGTATATTTTATCACAAAATAAAAAAATATATGAAAATGTTATCTTGTTTCCAGGATTTGCGCCAAGGCCAGCAGAACAGGAAATAATTTTATTATGTAAAAGTAATTTTATTATAAATAAAATTGTTGGAAAACTAATATTACACAAAAATCTTCATTTGTACCACTTACAAAATAAAAACATCAAAATGTAATATATCTTATTATTGTGAAGAAACCACAATGTTATTTTATCACAAATTAAGATATATTTTGCAATGTGTCAAAAATGAAATGCACCTACATATTTGCGATTGCGAACATTTACGCTCGTTGCGAGCGCCAAGTGGAATCTACTTATAGTAGCGAAATATACCAAAGAGTATATATATATACATAAGTTTACCGGTACATATAGGGAGTCGCGGTCTAGTGTATTTTAGACGTCTATGGTTTTGATTGTTGGACGGGTGATACTTAACGTCCAGTGCGTAGATTAAACGTTTTATTGAGAGAGGGAGAGAGAAGACGAACGTTTTGTCGTAATTCGTAATTAACATTTGAGACAGCGTTCGTTACAGTGCAGTCGTATCAGCAATCACGTCATCATGGAGCAGGAAGACGTTCTGACGATACTGAAAATTCTCATGATAGGCGAATCTAACGTTGGAAAGTCGAGGTATTTAAAAAAAAAATAAAAACATTCATGCGACTCATCGTTCCGCTTTCACGCGTCGATTAGTAATAACAATCTAACCGTGGTTTCGTAGCATACTTCTAAGATTCACCGAAGATGAGTTCTACGACAACATGCAGAGTACGGTCGGAATGGATTACAAGACCAAGCAGATCACCATCGACGGCAATACGGTGAAACTCGCAATTTGGGTACGTTGTTGTTGTCGCCGCACAATTCTTTCACTCGCATGAAAATGATAACGTTATCTCTGTGATATATTGCGCTACTTGTGTTTACGAAAAGGTCGTTGTCCGTTGTAGGATACCGCCGGTCAGGAACGATTCCGCACTTTAACCCCGAGTTATTACAGAGACGGTCAGGGCGCTATTTTGATGTACGACGTTACGGATCGCAATACCTTTGTGAAGTTGGAGACGTGGCTCAACGAATTGAACACGTACTGCAATAAAACAGATATCGTTAAGATGGTAGTGGGAAACAAAATAGATTTGCCGCACAGGGAAGTGAGTACCGAAGAAGGTTTGGAGTTCGCCAGGCGGCATCAGACCTTGTACATCGAGAGCAGCGCGAAAACAGCAGATGGTGTCAAGTGTTGCTTCGAGGAACTTGTACAGAAGGTTAGAACTTGCACTAGCAGCTGTCATAATTTATATTTATTTTTGTTATTTATTAATAAAATACATAAAATATTGTGTGTAAACAGATAATACAGACGCCTGGTCTTTGGGACACTCACTCTTCGCGGTTGTACGACAACGGCACTCTGGGTGCAAGGCATCGAATGGGAAGAAGGGGAATGCAGCTGACCAATGACCAGCCACAACAGGAAGCTAATTCAAATTGTTACTGCAGCATGCTATAATATAATCTGTGATGAACGGTGATGAAGAAGTTTAGTGCTTATAAACGTGTGTATTGTATTCAATTCGAGACTTTAAACGAGGAGTAAATTCGAAACTACGACATTGCTTCATACATGCTGCAAATTCGAATCCCACATAACGTAAACGAAAAACGTGCATGTATTCGCTTATATCTCACGTACACACACGTATACTTACACACACACACACACACACACAAACACACATGGACTACCGTTGAAAATTGAATCTCGAGCCTAGCGATGAAACTTATAGTGTTCGAATTTTTTTCTTGTAAATATATATAGGAATTGAAAACGTAAAAACACTCGATAGGCGTTTATACAGACAATAGTTCGCGCTCGGTTTACAACACGTTTTTGTACAGTAGTCGTGGCTCCGGCATTTTTTACGGTGTTCTCGATTGTGTTCGTCGTTTTATATTCTGCACAATACGTGCGCTTTAACGCATATCGTCACATTCGAAGATGTGTATTGTATATTGTAAAAATTTGTATCTAAGGGAATTCTGCTTAGCTATTTTGTCTACATTACGTGCTACTTTGTAGTATCTAAGTCTTTTTTTTTTTTTATTAAAGATGTGTACTTTCCGCGCTGCGGCGAGTATATATATTTAAAGGAAAAGATTTTTAATATAACTTACACATGGTGGTGATATTATATACATAAATTAATGTTACATATAATTTATTCGTTTGTAAATAAACGTTTTCTGATATGTACATATGTGTGGTTCCTAATATAAAATTTCTATATGTATGTCGTGATATGATCAATTTATAACAACTGCCTAATTATAATTTATATAACCCACTTCTTCTGACATTTTCTAAAGAACATCTTCGCGAAATATACAAAAGTTTCTTACGCACGTGACTCGCACGTGTTGCAAAAAATGTCGAATTTTTCAGACACAGTAAAGGATGATCCACCGGATGTAAAATTGACAAAAAAAGGAATGCTGATCTACGGCGAATGGAGTCGGGAAAAATTAATTGATGTGCTAACGAACAAACTAACGCGACGTGGCAAACAGAAATTACCCGTGTGTGACGATACGTTGCTTCAAGTGTTGCATTGCATCATCCACAGTGGAATTTACGATGAGCACGTTCTACGTCAAATAGAAGGAAGAGGTACTTACGTCAAGATTGTTTTTATCGGAATTTGTTCGACACATGCGTTCTCTCTCTCTCTCTCTCATTATTTACGGAATCAAATTTTTTAGGCATGTCACCGCACGGTATCATGAAGGCAATGAAATACGGTCTTCTCAGTCTCACGCCCGAAGAACTGAAATATTTCGAAGACTTTGGAGTAGAATTGGAGGACATAAGCGCACAAAAATTCAACGACAGATTGATGAGGAAATTGTACTTATCCAGATTATCCGAAGCTCAGTGCCGGTCTATTGTCACGTGCGGATTGACATCCCAGGACAAGTGTGTACTATATTGGCTTTTCTTGAGTGGCATCGATGTGCCGAGAATTCTGTCGTGGCCAGAAAAAATCACGCCGGCTACACCGACGATAATTGGTTTTCTAAGAACATTCGGCGTAAGTGAAGACACTCTTCGCCACGTGGAAGAGAACGGTATCGACGACGAAGCCGAAGACATGTTGATCGACCTCGGGTACAGCGAATACGAAGAAATGATGGCTTCGGAAGCAAGTGAATCTTGACTAATTTTTATTAAAAAAAAACACATGAAGACACTGTGCTATAAAAATTAAGTAGTCTAGACACACCGAAGATGAAATGTTATTTGTAGGAAGTGATATGTGAATGCAGCCTGCCTGCATTGAGTTCTATCTCCCCGGACGAAGAAACAGCTGACACTGCGTCCGACAGTTCGTCAGAGACGAGGATACCCTGTCCGACATTTTTAAAGATACAGTCTGACCTTGCCGCGGGTACTTGCATCTGTCATATAATAAATTCCATAAGATTATTGCGAAAAAAACAAGACGGTGAAACTCCGAGAACTTCTCGCGATTATTTGAGGTATTTTGCAGTGTTATTTAAAATCGCAACATCGATTGTTGTTTGCGTGAAAGCACGACGTGATATAAATCTAAAGGATGCGATAAATTACATATACGTGTGTTTAGACAAAATGTGATGGTACCATTGACGTGGGCGATAAGCAGAGCTTTGAGATATCAACCGTCAGATCCCACGCATTACGTAGCCCAACAGTTGTTACGTTGGAGGTACGGCAATGTTTCACAAAAGGAAGTACGTGACATTCAAGAATTCGTAGCTTCTGCCACGATAACGACGGAACGAAGACGCGTGGTAAGATACGCGTTTATTTTCCTATTCGCGAATACAACTGTATTCAATTCTGTCAATTAGGAAGAACGTATACGCAAAGAAGAGG
Organism: Pseudomyrmex cubaensis; assembly: GCA_014825685.1. NCBI lineage: Eukaryota > Metazoa > Arthropoda > Insecta > Hymenoptera > Formicidae > Pseudomyrmex > Pseudomyrmex cubaensis. The sequence continues at coordinate 111,713 of QVOA01022222.1, forward strand.
ACGCGATTAAACGTCAAAATGCAAAAGCGTTGAAACACATTCCTTGCGACGTGTGCTTGGAGCGACAAAAATTGTATCCTGTTTTAGAACGTTGTCGGAAATGCAGGAAAGTGCTAATGTCATCGTCCGCTGCAAGTGAGACACAAATTTTGCGAAGGGAAGCAAATAATTTTTCTACAAGTTCAAGCTAAGTGAGGCAAGAGAAACGTTTTTTTACGCACGCTCTTCTTAAAAAATTCGTTTATTTTATATTTGGACTTGTACATTTAGTTTCGCATTAAGTTTTATCAGAACAATATGTTTCGGTGCAGAAATCGCACGGAGAGTATTACGTGGAACGGAATGGAATGAAAAAGTGTCCGACGCATCACAATAAAACGATGTTAACACATTCTGGCAGTGATCGAAGTTTTTCAAAACCTTTCTTTCATTTAGTACAAAAAAGTACCGAACTTTCTTTTTATTTTTTTTATTTTTTATTCGTTTCTATAATTATATTACGTACTCGACCAAACATCTCTTACACGTGAAATTTACGTACTATATACGATTTATTTACTTTGTAATGTCAGGCAGTCGCATGAACGAATACTAATCCGGTAAAAAAAAAAAAAAAAAAATCAACTTTCCACAGCTCACTTGTATCACTTTATTATATGTACTGCACAATAAAATTCATTAAAATTAATATTAATATGCGCATAAAACAATTTATTATTATTATTATTATAAAATGAAAATGAATATTTCCTATATAGTTTTATATTAAAAAAAAAAAAAAAAAAAAAAAAATTTTTTTTTTTTCTTGTGTGTACAAATATTAAACGTATATTATCTATTATAAAATATTACTTGAGAGATAGCTCACTCATCTTGATCGTGCACGGAACTATAACATTCCCGTGCACGCAATTGTAAAAACGATTCCTGCAGATGTAATGATTCAGGTACTACTGTGATGAATCAATGATATAAACTATTTGAATATATAAAATTGATTGAGAAAGCGATAAAAATAAAGGCAGTTATTATGCTAAGAGTTCTACGAAGTTCTCTTTCCAGTTCCACCCCCACTCAACTTTTCTCTGTACGAATAACCGTTTCCGTAATGTTTTTTTTTTTTTTTTTTTTGTTTTTGGTGAAATCTCATGACGGCAAACCTCAATAAAATAGCAACGTATCAAAATATATTTTTGCATCTATCTTGTTTGGTCTATATCCTGAGCTGCTAACAGAACGGGATTCGAATGATTACACAGATCGACTTTCGTTTCACGCATTAAGTAAAAACTGGAAGTACAAAGTAGAGTAATAGCTAATCCTGTACTTGTTCTGGACGTTTTGTGTTTAAAATCTATTGGTTTCTCCAATATATTTCATTAAGGTTTTCAAAACCTTGCTGTGGGCTCGTGAAAAGGAGTACCTTCCCTCCGATTTAATCAGCCGCGTGTAGTGCGACGCAATGTAAATGTCTCGCGCAACCGAAGAAAATACTTTTTTTTATACTTTTTAAACAGAGTACACCTGGAGCTTATTAATCTTGGCTCTTTCCTCCTCGGTATCGTCCCGACATATCATAAGCGTATGGGACAAACCGCATGTCACGGCAGTGATATACAAACCCTCTAGGGCCTTCACCTCCATCGGAGTCGTTGATGACTTTCGCATCTCGCCGAAACCCTAGAAAAAAACAATCGTATGAAAAGACATTTTGAAAAAATGCAAATTCGCTATTTTGATTCTACAATCTTGGTGTTATGTATTCGTTTTTCGAAAATATTGTTACCAGTTCTCCGAATGTAGGACTGGCGCCCCAAGCAATAACAGAGTCATCAGCGGCGACCACCACACTCGTTTGCGAACAACCGACACATCGAATCTCCCAGCCCGATAGATCTTGAATAGGCTTGGGATACATGTTGGCTTCACCGGTGCGCTTGGTCTGGCCAAACATCAGAGCGGTGCCGTGCACGTTGATCGCGATGCTGTACGTGCTGCCGCAATATACCGCTCGCACCCCGCGATTGGGCGGTTCCAGAAACTTGATCAGACGCGGTACCAGCTCGTCGCGTTGCTCATTGTGACCCAAACGGCCGATCCCGCCGAATCCCCAAGAGAACGCGCGGTTCTTGCTGTCGATGGCAACGGTGTGATAGTGACCGCAGCTGAAGTCCGTTATCTCGACGCGATCTAACGGCGTCGCGTGGCCGTCCTTACCTCTCTCGACATAGAGAACAATTCGCTTAGGCACTTTTTCGTAATGAAATGCCATCTTCGTGTTCGTAATGAAGTATTTGCCGTCGGTGTTGTGACCCAAAGCACCGTATTCGGGACATCCGAAGGAATGCAGGCCACCCTTGATGTCCAGAATCATCGAGAAATCCGCGCCGCATCCCACTTTCACGATCGGCGGTCCGGAATATTTCACTTTGGTGGCGGTAAAAATACATGGGTCATTTTTGCCGACTCCGCACTGGCCAAGTTTATTGTCGCCAGCGGCAAAAACAATGCCGCGACTCGTTAAAAATAGAGTATGATTGCGACCGCACGCTGCTCCTATAACTGTATGCCCCTTTAAGGCTTCGACCTCAGTAGGCTCATCACGACGCTTTTCGTCTCCAACACCCAACTGACCTGTAAAAATGATTGAGCAACAAAACTGACGATCAATAAATTCAGCAATTCATTGAGTGCTAAGATCTCACAAATATGTACAATAGTTCCTCTTGAATTGCAAAACTCTTGTTTTTCTTTTCCGCGTCGTTACAAAAAAAAGGGAAAGTCATAGAAGTTGATGGATCTATGTCTGACTCTTTTCTTTTGTCCTTTTTCCTTTGTTATTTATCTTCAAAGATCGAGAAAATATTCCTTTACCTTTGTCATTTCTACCAAAAGCCAAGCATCTATTGTCCTCGGTAACAATAATGCTGTGGGAAGCGGCGGGACCTGATGCAATTAGACGCACCCTGGCGTTATTCAAATTTTTAAAAGTGTGTGGCGTCCACAAGCTACGTCCTACATTTGCCTTTACCCCCTTAGGTGGTGCTTTGCGACCTGCCATTTCCCAATTTGTAAGGCCACACATGAGCAATGTTCCAGGTTTGCCCCAGCCACCCTGACACCAAACATGGGGGGTTCAGTTATCTTTATTACATGTGTGTGTTATCAGATATATTTTTCTACATTTACATTTCAATAACATATGTAATTTTTTTCTATAAATAAATTGTAAAGTAGTTTTTCAATATATACACACAATTATAATTTGTATTTTTATAAATATATTTTTATTTTTATAAATATAGGCTCTTTCTTTATTCTCTCATTCTATTATGTAGAAATGTCTTACATTTTACCATTTTCATTGTTAATTAAGAATTAATTAAGAATAGTTGTTTTGTCAATTCAATGTTAATTCGAGCCGATAAAGCTGCGTTTGACATAAGGTCAACGAACAATACGGGAACGAAATTTCCGCGTCTCACAGTGAGGAGCGTCCGACGCGGGGGAGGCGTGCCTAATCGCGCGATTTAACGCCGAGGAGAAAGCGAGAAGGAATTACCTCCGGAGCCGGTAGTTCGGGCATATTCGCGACATCTGCGAGCGCATCCTCGGCGGCTGCGTCGTCGCCGTCGGCGTTCGAACCGGCCTCGGCGTCGTCGACCTCGGAATCGTGCTCGCTCGAAATGTCCTCCTCGTCGTACTCAACCTTGCGCGACTTCGCGCGGTTCTTCGACTTGCTGCCGCCCGTGGTCTTTCGCTTGGTCGACATCGTTACGCCGCGCAGCCGTTTTCCGAGAAAATTCGTGCGATCTCTCTCGACGCAAAGGCTCGAAATTCAATACCCGTCTCTCTCGCGGTCTTTTCCGACGGCGTTCACGCTAACGGCCGCCGCGCGGTGACATTTATCGATGTAATGGCGCTGAGGGAGCCGCCGACAGCAAAATCGACAACAAAAACGCGGCCACCTGGCGCTCAAAAATCATAATAAAACCATGCTCCCGCGATAAGTATATATATATACATATATATCTCTACATACATACATACAAAGCTATTCTGCAGTTTATGATTGTAAATCGCCGGGGGCGCGCTCCTTGTTCCGTGCGGCTGGAACACGGCGGAATCGGACCGTCGTCGCGCCGATGAAAAGCGGGAATTTTAAACTGCTACAACATGAATTTTTTGACTCACAATTAATTAAACGCGCGTCGTAATTAGCGCTCTCGTCTTCGACAAGAAAAGATTCGGAAGAAAATGGCAAAAAAATTCAAAAACGGCGAATTTGTACAGGCGCGTATTCGTATGCTCGAGCGCGCGATGCGCATCAAATGCGCATGATACGTTTAGGCTCGCCACGCGCAACAGGTTCCGTTTGCGTTACTATACGAACGAGAGGCGGGTATGGCATCACGCACTGTACTATATAGCATCCTCTCACGATTCTCGCAATTTATTAACAATGCGTCACGTTTATCCGCTCGGATTACGATAATGATCTTTGATGATCGATGAGTCTCTTCCTTTTTTTTTATATCGAAATTTTAATTAATATTTCACAATAGTCCGTGGCCAAAGGTCGGTGACACACGATGGTTACGTTCAGAAAACGCAGACAGTTGCACAACAGTTGAGAGATTATCATTTTTGATTTGATTTTTTTATCAAGCATAACAGATTTTGGAGAATAGTTTTATCTCACGAGCGATAATTTCTCAACTGCTGTGTTGATTGTTAAGTTTTTTCTCAACGTAACCGCAATGAAGACGCTTCGAAGATGTCAGAAAGATTATTATCTCGAGGATGAAGTGAAAATTTTCCATTCCATTGTCTATCGCATGTATGTGTATCACAGATAATCTATCGAAGCAAACTGCAATGTACCGCAAAAAAAAACTTAAATACCTACAGCACACATTATTTGTAAGAAATCTACAATCTTTTCTGAGAAAAATATTAGAAATAAACACGCAATATATAAAAAGTTTTATTAAGGAAATGTGGAACTATTATGTCGTCAATTATTTTCTCCAGTTCCCCCGTATAAAAATATAAAACAAAATATTATATATTATATACATACACACATACACACATGCGTGCGGTTCTTAATGTTAACAAAACAAGGAGACGAAACGTGACGCGATGACGACACGCGAACTGTTATCAAATCGCGGACTCCACGTGCCGACGCTCTCGCTCAGTCGCGTTTTTTTTTGTTGCGCAGCCAATTTATTGTTTGTGTTTATGCCTATTAATCGTGTTTGCGTTCGTGACGGCGTCTGACTGGTTAGAAGTCTTCGTAATCCCGCCGTCGCCAAATGCCAAACAAAAGCTGTCGAGCAAATAAATAAACTCAATGAGCGATTATTGCAACAGCGATAAGGCAATCACGATAGTTGTTTTATTCATTGTTACTTGTGTGTATAAACTAATTCGATTGTATATATTTGTTATTTTTTCGCACACATACACATACATGCATAATATCTCAATGTCCCATTCTTTACGTAGAAAAAAGTAATTTATTGTTGTCGGATTACTTCTGAGACTTTTTCGGAATTTTACAGATATAAATTAACAATGTCATTAAGTAGATATTTCGTTTTCGCAATTTATTCGAGGAAAATAATAAGATGAATATATAAGAGTTCGGAAAGAAAGAGAGCAAAAAGAAAAAGAAAGAGAGAGAGAGAGAGATTATAAAGACAACATATATATCGCTGATTTTATTTTGCTATGTGCAATAAAAGAATTTTTACTTCTGTTGTGTTATCAATAATTGCTGTCTTTATCGAGAACTGTGTAACTCATGATTATTCATGCTTATTTGTTATCTGCCAAAAATCATGAAAACAAACAACTATTTGTTTGTTGATTACAGGATGCCGAATTTGCGATAAGGAATCGGAACGGGAAGATACAGTAATCTCTTAAATGGAACACCTCATTTCCTCGTAAAATTTTATTGCATACAAACACATCTCTTAATATTAATAATAATAATAATAAAATATAATAATAATCACGTAAATAATACAAGCTTTGCAATTTTCTTATTTGTATGATTATTCCTTTTATTCAGTCTGATTGTGAGATTTCTTCTTATCACTAGAAGTGGGCATCCTGTGGAATTATATATTATTTTATCAAGATCTGGTTTTGAAAGGCTTTACATACATCTGCTTGTAACATGATTGAACTTACATATTTCATATACGATAAGAAAATATCGTACACCATTGTCATAGCATTTGTGTAAAGTACTCGATAATGCAAAGGCACGAACAGGAAATTGATGCATTGTGTTGGAGGCCAGAAGCAGCAGTCCACCTAATATAACATTTTAAAATTGTAAATTAGTTTTAAAAAAATTCCCAATATTGGCAAGGAATATCAGAACGCGATTTATATAAATAAATGTCTTTTAAAATAATTAAAGTAAAAACAACGTAAAAAATAACGATTTAACATATAGTTTTTCGTACCTTCCAAGTGTCGGCAAATTTCAACTTGAGCTCGCCGCAGATCTCCTCGATTTTGCGACTCTCGAGAATTCCAAGACCGACGAAAAATATCGCCAGACACGTGGGACTCGCGATCGACTGATCGAGAAGCGTTTTCTTGATGACCGATTTGGTGCTTCTACCTGGCAAAACTCTTTCTAGAAGCAAATAGAACCAGTGATGAAACGGCCCTTGGATCAATCCGACGACCGTCATATTCTTAGTTCTCGTGTAATCATGCCGGAAGTACGCGGAAGCGTCGGAAGTTGTCATCACCTCTTCGTCTTCTTCCGGCGACGCGGCCAGAACGCTGAAGAACTTGTGCGAATAATGTTTTTTCCAGTGCTCGCTACGCTGCTGGATTACATCGCCCGCTGCCATCATTAAACCGCAGCTCACGGTATTGGTGACTAACAGATATTTACCTGAACCACACAAGATACGTAAACAATGTATATCGATAATAAAGCCGCAAAATCGAGAGAACTCGATTTGCAAAAATTTACAATACGTTACTCACCGAATAATAGTTGACGCAGAAGACCCATATTTATAAAAAAAAAAAACAGGACAGTATCACAATAGTTTGCAAATTGAAGCGGAAATATATTTTTTGTAATCACAAAACTTTGTACTTATAAAAGAATTCTTAATTGTTTTTTTCTTCAAATCAAATTATTTTCTTCGAGCGGCTCTACGTTAAGAGTAACGCATTCAAGCGGGATCCGTTCGATCTTTTGTCTCTCTAGAATTCTTTCTAGAAGTTTTCTTCCCTTTTCTTTAAATATATTATTATTATTATTATTTAATGAAGCGGTTTTCCTTGATTCTTCGGTGCTTGTGGAGACGAAATGCTGGTTGATTATTGTTGTGTGGCATAACTCTCAAACTGACTCGTTGAAGATCGACGGTCTTCGAGTGCAGTGCTGAACGGACGCCCTAGATGCGCGTTGTTGCTGCAGTACCGATCACCCAAGTTATCATCTTAGGCCACAAACGTACACTGTTTAGCGGGATCGAGGGCTCGTTAAATATATCGGACGACGACGCGGCAATCAAAAATTCCGCCGAGGTTGCGCAGTGGCAAACTACGCGGCCTTATCTCACCCGATATACATCGCGCATTTCTTCAAAATTTTCTTGTCAGATGTGATATAACAGCTAAGGATGCGCATACAGATTTATCAGAATTTAATCTCACGTATTTACTAGCTGCTGTTCGATGTATATTAATAGCGCAATAAACTATGACAATAAACTTTGTACACTCCCAAGCTCCTATTTAAACGTATCGCTTTGTACAGGAATTAGCAAATTTTATATTCTCGATTTTTTGAATGATACAACACACACGTATCCGCGAGAAACCTCAGATTTAATGCTAACACGGAATAAAGATATACACGCATAGAAGTTGTAAAACAGAAATATAAATCTTTATCATGACCAACTTCTGTCGCTCTTTCTAGCTGTAAAATTGTAAGGAAACTGAAAAATGACTGACATAAAAATGACAATTTTGCAATAGAATTTTTGAATTTTTTTATTTTGTAACCAAAATTACACGATTTAATTATTTAGCCGCAACAGCCTTGGGTTTCGGCAGACCTTCCCTGAATCCATTCCTGTATAAACATACAGATAACAATCACATATACAGATTAAAGATAACAAAGCAATTTTTACTTGAAAACTTAATCTTCTTCCAAGTATTTACATTAATTCTTACTGCAGCAATTATAACATTTATAAAATTAAAATATATACATATGATTAAAACTATAACAGAACTCACTTGAATTTACGGCGAACAATTTTCAGGTGCCTCATGCGACCAGTACCAGTGGTCTTTCGTCTTTTCGACTTTATTGACCAATTATCTGTAAAAATTACATATAGATCCCCAATCAATATCATTATTGAAATAACTATTTATTCAGTAGATAGTTTCAAATGGACACAGAAACCTTCCATCTACATGTGTTACAACAACTTACATGATCGCATCTTCTTGGCTGGATAGCCGCATTGTGCACATTTTGACTTCTGCAGGTGATATGAACTGCGTCCGCACCTTCTACATAACGTATGCGTCTTATTACGCCGCTTACCAAAACTTGATGTACCCTTCGTCTGTGAAAATCGAAATCATGACAAACATAACCTATGACACGTAACTTTGTTAACATCAAAATGTGATTACGTTAACGCGATAAGAAGAAAGTTAATTCATAATAAACGTGCTCGCAACATAACAAATGCGCCGCATAAATACTAAATATAAATTTTTTTAATAAAAAATTGCAACAGCGCATAAATATGTACTTCGCTTTCTTAACCTATGCACCAATATACTGTATCAATTGTACGAGTATATATTTTTTCCGCTCGATATTACTCGATTACACGGATCTTACAGAGGTTCAAGACATTTTTCCAGTGCTCATTACTTTGTTGATCGTTAAGATTGCTACAAAATAAACCGATTTAATTAACACAAACCCATGCGTACCATTTTGACGGAAAAAGCACTCCGCAAAAGAGACGACGAACCTCGTTTCGAATCCGATCGTTCCCTTTGTTCAACCAAAGCAGACAATCGGAAAGTACGAAACGTACTCTACAGTTGTTGATCGGAACTATTTGTGAAACTTACTCAAATGATAAATGTTTCGACTAGAATATATATAAAAATTTTTATTAATTATAAATGCAGATTTTCTTTGATCTTGAGTTTTAAAAACTTGTTTTAATTAATAAAACCTCATAAAGTTTTATTAATTAGGATAGACGGATTGCGATATAAAATGCAAATATTTTCTTTTTATTAATTATAATTTTTACAGATTTTTCAATTTTAAAGTGTAACGTTATTATATATAAAACGAGTCATTAGATTTCTATAAGTCTGTCCGCATCGGTGAGTACCTCACGAGAGTATTGGCTACCGGATTTTACAACGTGATTTGCTCCAACTATGCAATCTTTCAATTCGGTGCCCTCTTCGATAGTGCAACCGTTACACAAGATGCAATTGTGAATAACGCATCTGTAATAAAAATATCTTTGTGAACAAGGTATCAAACAAGATCACAAGAGACTATATTCGCAGTCACACTGCAATTTTTCTGTCGGCGAAGTGTTATGTATTCAAACGCAAATAATAACACTCAATCTTCTAGACTCACCTTTGTTTAATAGTTACATTTCCCATTATTACACTCTGAGATATTCTTGTTTTTGACTCCACAGTGCAGTTAGGTCCTATATAACTATATTTGAGCGATGTTTTCTCATCAATCAACGTATTATCGTCTATACGACATTCCTGCACTTGTGTACTGTGTACAATCGCTGTGTTAGAAACGTCTGGCAGCGGGATCTGTTCATTACTGTCAGCACTCCACAACTCTGATATCTGTTCAAAAAGTTTCTTCAATTAGCAACATTGTCTTCATTGTACATAAGACAAATGTAGTAACAAACCTTGGCATTGGCAAAATGATATGTTGCTACAGTGTTCGCTCTGAGACCAAACTTCTCATTCGTTATGTAAGCGTAACACCGTATTATATCTCCATAATAAGTTTCTTCTAGATCAGTACTGTGATCATTGAAAGCTGACATCTGTCTTACTTGCATATTCAAAGAATTCTCCTTCACAAAACGAAACATGTCTTCCTTTACATCCTCTTGCACCATGGAAGTATTTTTATCGTTCACATTTTTACGTTCAGACATCTGTCTCCTAACTATGTATGGCAAAAATTCACCCTTCAATGTGCTGAATTTCCTGCAAAATTATATAATTATAAATTTTACAACTTTTCTCTATTTATTTATTGTCAACAAAATTACTTACGTGTTATAAAGCAAAAAATCCAACACCCATTTTTTGTAAACATACAAATGGGCATCTGCAAATTTACAATGAACAGTAATGCTGGAGTGTCTTGTGACAAGTCTCCGGGGCATATTGATTGTTGCCTCAAAATCAGACGCCGAACCCAAGAAGACCAATCGTCCCTCTGTGTTATTGTCAATGCCAAGTAAGTCTATTTCTGACTTATGCTTACTTTTTCGACCTGGTGTTACTAAATCATCTGGTGCTCTCAAAACGGGCAACATCACAGCTGTTACACTTGCGTCATGTTTCCTATATAAATCCAAAACGTCTAATATATTGATATTTGTAATCAGATCGCAGGATATCACCAGAAAGTCCGTGTATATTTTATCGTGAATGTATCTAATCGTATCGGCCGTGCCAAGATCCTCGACCTGTGGAATTGCCACAATTTCTATCTTGATCTTCAAGCCTAATTTTTCCAAAGACGTAGATACATCTGATTTCGTCAATTCCGAAACAACAACAATTGCTTCCTTGAATCCAGAACGTTCGAGAGTCTGCAGAGGATACCAGATCATGGGAACATTTCCAATTGGTAGCAAACACTTGGGCTGATCGGCCGTAATCTCCGTCATACGAGATCCTCTTCCTCCAGCAAGCACAACTGCTTGAAATTCATTGTAATCTACCATTTTTTGTAAATCTACAATAAAATAAAAATAATATATATACAATAACATATGAATTGTTTATAAACATCAGCATGTTACTGTAACACACATAATATATAATTATAAATTTTTTTTATATAATACCTGGAGAAGTTTTGTGTAGTATAACAGAAATATATCACGACTGTAAGACCATGTGCTTTCTAGTGCCGACGACAATTGAGATCGTCAAGTTACCTCTTACTCTTCTTCTAGTCTATTCTAATGTAAATTCATAACGCATATGTTTGAGACATAACACGTGCAGCGTTATCTTGGAGCAAACTGGAGCAGACCTGCAGGTTAAATGCCTAACAAATAGATTGCGCAACAATAACGAAAGTTTCATTAGGAGCTAGGGTTATGTTCTAAAATCCTTGCTCGTCTGGCAGAGTGACGTTTGATTGACCAATCGAAACAAAAAGAACAAAGACTTCTGAATTCTGATTGGTCGATCGTTATTCGATGAGCAGTCATGTTGGAAAGGAAAAATATTTGGGTCAGCCATGTGCTCGCCAATGCTCACGCGCGATTCTAACCTCTAAAAGACGTAGATTTACTCTAACCTAACCTAACCTACTAAAAGTTGTGTTTGGTTTTCTGCAATATTAACAATTAATAATTCAAAATACGATGAGTAATAACGTGGAAAACACACGCGAACCTGCGGAAAATGTGGTCACGATCGGTATGCACGTGATAATCAAGAAGCACGACTACAGCAAGATATACAAAGTGTCTGAAAACGGTGTTCTGACGTTGGGAAAGGACAAGGTGGAGATGCGCGAGATCGTCAACAAGCCGTTTTACAGCTCCTTCGAGATGGTATCGTTGCCGGGTTGCAAAGGGTCCTTTTCATTGAAACTGGCGCCGGGAACGGAATCGTGGAACGATCTGAAGGGCGAACTCAGCGGTCAGGACAATCGTTCTATCACGGATGACGGCACGTCTCAGAAATTGTCGAAAGACGAGATCCTGCAGCTGCAAGAATCCGGCAAGACTGGCAAGGAAATACTCGGCAGTCTCATAGAAAATAGCACGTCTTTCGCCGCCAAAACGGAGTACTCGCAGGAGAAATATATCAGGAAGAAGGAGCGCAAATATTGCAAGATCCTGACGGTGCACAAACCTACCATATCGTCTCTGCACGAGGTGTGCTACAGACAGAATCACGAGAAAATTGGAGGATTGAGAATGGACGCCTTGGCGCAGATTTTGTCTTACAGTGACGTGCAAGCGGACGGTCTGCATTTGCTGTACGACAGCGGATCTCAAGGATTGCCCGCAGCAGCTATGTTGAACAGAATAGGTGAAAACACCAGTGGTTGCTTGATCAATCTGCATCCTGGCAATGTGCCTCAAACCACAATTGTTCAGGCCATGAACTTTCCGCAGGAATTAAGAGATAGGCATATTGCAGTGAACATTTACAGTTTCTTGAGACTGCATTATCAAGGTGAATCGAGTATATTAGACAATATATGCAAAAAGACTAGTAGTGTTGTAACAAAATCGGACAAGGAAACGGAAGGAGAAAAGTCAGTAGAAGAATTTAAAAAAAAAGAAGAATCTAAAAACGGCGAGGTATCAGAGATCAGTTCTGACACTTCAAAGCTCGAAAGTACAGAAGAAAATTGTACACTTTCTAAAAATGATACACAAGAAGATAATATTTTAAAACGGAAACTTGACGAACCTGAAGAATCTAGGGAAAGTCCGCCAATGAAAAAACCAAAATGGTTGCTAGAAACGCAACATGCTCTAGAGTTGTTAAGTGAATCGAAAGCTCGCGGTTTAACTATCATAGCGAAAGAACATCCGTCGAATATCGCAGCCGCATTGCTGCCTTTCCTGGGACTCTCACGGCCGTTTGTGATTTTTCACACGTATCGGGAGGCTTTGCAAGAGACTTATATGGAGCTTAAAGAGAAATACAACGTGATAAATGTGCGACTATTCACAAACTTTTTACGCTCCTATCAAGTATTACCTGACAGGACACATCCCGATATACTGATGACCGATACAGGCGGCTATATTTTGACAGGATATTTAGTTGAATAACAACAAAGTTTATATATCTTTTATATAAATTGTCTTTTATATAAAAATCTTCTATTTATTCATTATATATATGTATTTATTTGTCCTTTCCCTCAAAAAAATGTTGCATTATGCTTGCATATACATTGTGTCTTAATATGTAACATTATTGTTTTGGATTTTTAAAAAGATATTATTTAAATATTACTGCAAAATTAACTATATATTTTTTCTCAATTATTTATATATTTTCTAAGCTCATCAAATATACTAGTAATGATGTTACATTAGTAAGAATATTACACATCAATAATATCTTAAAAAAAACTAATGCAAGTACAAATGATGTGATTCTTAAATTACCTTTACATGAAACTTAGACAAAATAATGTGGTTTCTTCACTATGATGCCATATTCTGCAACTGCTGGTGTCAGATCTTCCATAGTTAATGTGTACCGACGGTCCTTTCCCTTGGTCTTTGAGTTCTGATTGACACCACGTGTTTTGCAATGCTGTAGCGCATCATTGGCAATTTCTGAGATGAACTTTTGTGCTGCTAGAGACACCAAACGTACTCTGAAATAGCAAAAATTAACAATAACAATAATTAATAGAATTAATATTACATATTGTAACACAAAAATTAATTGACAAAAACAATATCTTGTACATTCTTACATTCTGGGATCTGTAGTGTTGAAACCAGCTGTATGCAGGTAATGCTCGCTGATGGCATCTGGGACCTAGTGTGAAAAGAATATAAATGTAGAACAATGACAACAATGTTGATCATAATTTAAAAAGCACACGTGAATACAATTTCAAAACTACATTTTTCAAGAATTGCAAACCAACAAATATATATACCGTAGGTGTATAATCTTCTAACTGCAGTAAAAAATCAGCCAACGGTTGCCCCGCAGTCTTGTTTTCTTCGTTATAATTCGGTGGAGTTTCTCTTCCCAAATTCTCTGCCATTTTTTATATATGTGTAATGCAAAATTAACACTGTTATAAATTTCTAACCTCAAAGCAATCACACACTCTCGTGATTTTGTGAAAACTGTCAAAAGTCAAAACATCTTTTTCTCCGAAATCCGTATTCGTAAACACTCGACAGCGGCGATATATTTTCTATATGTGAACTACGTAGCTATACCAAATCAAATCGACCGATAAAATCAAATCAAATATATAGTTCTGTTCCGTGTTAGAGTTTTGATTACATGTACTTACAGAGAGAAGCCTGAAGAGCGGCCAGGCCCATAAGAAAATGTGTAATCGTTTTGCCGCCCCGTAAGTCAGCGCAATGTCCACGATGGTGCACATTGGCAACTACGATGGAAATTAGTGATGTCAACAAGCGACTTGTCGGTGCGTACGCCACAACTGAACATGGTTCTATTCCGTGCTATGTCCACAAGTTGTTCTATTATGTGCAATGTGCGAAAGCAAACAAAATTAACAAAAAAAAAAAAAAAAACAATTATTTCTTTTTTTGAAACATGATGCTTAAAATTTACTCGTACAAAGATACCCGTACATGCGTGTGCTATATTTTTTAATCACACCATCAGCAGAACATATTACTGCATATGACAGTCCGCAGTCTGTGCAAAGTGAGACGAAAAAATATACACACAATTCTACATATTATATAATAACTACTGTGTAACACCTAAAGGCTTCTTATTTCTCCTATATTCTATCTACCACCGTTCCTAAAAAAACTTGCCTCCAAAAGCGAAAATATAATAAAATCAGAAATATAAATTCGGTCAATGAGAGCCTTTCGCGAAATGTTGTGCGCGGAAATATACGTGTACATATGAATATAAATATGTATATGTACACGTGTAAATTTTACACGTGAGTCTTTTTTGAGATGGAAATTCAATTCTTATACATATACGTATACATATACGTATGTATATGTACACGTGTAATACTTATATTAATACTATCGGTTCATTCTTCGATGTACTGAATATTGCAAGACAAACTCCAAGTGCCTCGGTGGCACTTGGAGTTTGTCTCGCCTAACAGGGAAGGCGACGGCCCGGAAAGCCGGAGATTCCAGGTTCGACTCCTGGTTGAGGAGTTTTTTTCGCAATATTTTAAAAATTAGTTAGGAGGGTATTCGGGGTCTATCATACATGAGATGCAATCCTAGCATCCTATATGAATTTTAAGAATTGAATTTCCATCTCAAAAAAGACTCACGTGTAAAATTTACACGTGTACA